>LUCH01003632.1:13103-63639 GCA_013368495.1 Paragonimus heterotremus | reverse complement strand
CTTATTTTGTCTGAACCTTGTAAATTTTCAAAAGTCAGATGAAAAGATTCTCCTTCTGTATTTTTCCTTGAGTAGTTTATAACTCTTTTCGTTTCTCGATGCGAATACAATCGTTTCGCTCCAACCGCATTAATGGCCATTTGTTTGAGTGAGATCGATTTTGTTTTACTGTCCCTCATTACAGAGCGATGTGTAGTTGTCAAATTTGTTGTTCGGCTCAATGGTCTAACCACGATCATTTGGTTAGCTTTTATCTTGTAAAGCCCTTCAAAATTGTGCCCGCCATTTTCTGCACACAATACAATGAAACTCGTTATATTTAGGTGAAATACGTTTATCTCAGTTTCGGCTGGAACTAAAGTCACATAAAGCTTAACTCTCCCATGAATGGGAACTTTTCAAAAATTTTATCAACTTCAATCGAACACATTTCTTGTGAACTCACCGACAAGTGTTCTGATGTCTCTGCGGGTTCAAAAGTCTCCTCTAGGCAATGAAAAATGACATTTTGCAAGTGATGTCCACAATTTCAACCAGCCTTCGAAAAATTTTACGATATGTTGAATTGTTCCTACACACAGTTGGCCGCAGGAATACTCCATCTCTGTGTATTTTCGGTGCACCCCTCATTCGTGATGTTTCCGCGCCGATTATTTTAATGTAGCTATATTGATTTTTAGACATATAGCCGTGTAACAACAACAGCTGAAGTTGCCATGCTGTTTGCTCCTCCAGCAGTATGTTATTCGTAGTCGTTTCCCCGTTCTCACACTTTTGCTGGCCTTTCAGCTCATGGCACAACACTCTGAAACCCATGAATCCGTTACTGGAAGCTCTGCATCATCGATTGTCAGGCGCCCCATGATAACCGCTTGTTAGGTTGACCTATGTAGATAATTCAAACTATTGTTACTTCAACCGAACCCGACGCTACTGGCTTTTAGCGAAACCACGTTGATCAGATACTACCAGACGGCACTATGTGCACAGAAGTGGTTGAAGCAACCCATAGGGTTCCCGTGGCGGTGATAACATAATAGGTGACTGTATACGTGTCCATACTCTGTCTATCTCTATCTGCATGCCATATATAACTCGCACTTTTCACGTTTGTGACTGATGAGATTAAACGAAGTGTTAGCATATCACCACCTGTGTCTTTCTTCTGAGCTGATAAAGTTATTAAATGCAACCCAGTGTTTCATGTTCCTCATTTGATACCTGCTCATCGGAAACAACTAGTAGACTAGTCTGATGGCATAAACATGGTAATATCTCACTGGTAACTAGTCTTGGTTGCCTTCTTATATTGCACTGTTCATAGCTCCTTGACAACCCCTGCCTGTCCCGTCACAGCTTCCGTTTTTTAACCGTCTAGTGAAAACATCCCATACAATATTACAGCAACCCTGAGGTTTCACTGACTTGTCTACTGTATGAGGTTTAATACGGCTATGAAAATTGAGGTTGCGTATTGTGCCTGAGTTAGTAAGGAAGCCAGCACAATTCGTACCGTTCAATAAATTGTTTGCGTGACATCTAACTACGGTAATTACTGATTCACATCGCACCTCCGAGATCATTGCTGGTCGACTACCGGCGCCCAGTTTCCCAAGCTGTATTCCGTGTCGGCACCGTTTTGCAACTTTACACGAGACCATTCGTGCGTAAATTTATGGTCTTCATTCTTATCTACCTTTATTTTATTATGCTTGAATTCGCAGGTATCTGTGAACGTCAACTTAGGGTGTCGTGCACTAAAACAGCCCAACGCATTACCGACCAGTTCATGGAAATTCTTTTGACTGATTGAGATGTCAAAAGCATTTACTCATGCCTGCCAAATTTCCGGGTTTTATTCACGAATCGTCATGATAAAGTGCGCTAATGGTTAAAGAGCGGGTCCGAGTTGGGAATAATCACCACAAGTTTCCACAGAGAATGGATAGCAAAATCCTGGACTTAGTTTAACGAGTAATCTTTCTGAGATCTTTATCTCTCGTTCAATAATCATGCTTGCTTGAAGTTACTTGGTGTGTACGGTGGAATCGGCATTCGAAGCTGTACACCGACGATAAAATGCTTCGGCAGAGTATTCATCATCGACGTTGTAGGAAGTAACAATTCATACATGGGAAAATATTTGTACAACTCGTGTTAGGCCTATTATGTCAAGTCAACCAAATATGTGCAGCGAAATAGGATGCAACATGTACGCGTGCTGAAAGACAAAATGAAAATGAGTAATGGAAACACCAGAGTCATGTAGCATGGTTAACACGCGAAGCTCGAACCGTTCGCACTACCGGCTGGCGGTTCAAGCATAGTTAACTCAGTCATCGTCTGCTAACTTCACGAGCTTCAAAGACTGATAGCGTGTGTTGAACAGGAATTACTGATCGCCAAAGATTTGGGGCAGCATCCAGGTGATTTCTTCAGAGCTTAGGTTCCCCGGGTTCTTCTGGTAGAAAGAACTGGTTTACCCTTCGTGTCCTGAGGTGTCCAGCTCACACATTGGTAGCCTCAGTTTACGAGTACCGTCAGTGTCTGACAGGTATACTTTGAATACCCTCTAATACTTTTTGGATCAATATTTGAACGTGATACCAATAGGAGGACGGAAATAAACCCCCTAGTTGAGTTAATTAGGAATTCTGCTGAAGAGTTAAAGAATTCGTTTGATTCCTCTGACTGTTGCTGCAAACAGAATCTGCGTCAGCGTTACATTTATCATTAGTTGAACCTACTCTAGCTGCTTCTGCTTTTGTTGGAGGGTTTGCATGAGCGCAATTGGCGCCAACATTTATCCCGTCGCCGGTTGTAAACCTCCGTGAAATTACGTTGATGTTTCCGAGATACAGCGACGCGCTCGACGGATACCAATTTTTCCCATGCAGTGAAAGAAACTCAAACTTACGACTGCGGGGAAATGCGATTGTACCTGATAGTCTGTTTTCAAGACAAACCATAGGATTGGTGCGAAAAACAACCTTATTTCGCTTTAAAACGTGAGTGTTAATGAAAAAATGACGAAGTTCCCATACAGTGTATCAGACTGCAAACTTACTCGAGGCAGAATATCGGGAGATGGTTACCAAAACTGTAGTTTAGGTAAGCAAGCCATTAGTGATCATAACAAAATATAGGTCGAACAGGTAAAAGAAGGGATAAAGTTATCACCTGGCCGTTCGGGACATTTGCGCTTGTTGTGATCGGTTAAAGTCGTTTTTTGAGGGAGGAGGCAGTTTTAGATGGAAAAATGGATTACCCAACACAAACAACTGTCGTTCTGGACGCAGCGACACGCTGATATCAATGTTATCAACGTTGAGGGTGGTGAATAATTTTCAAGAGACATGGATCAAACTTCAAATGTTGAAAGATTTTGGCCAGATGGACGCAGGGTCTAAATGCTAAAGAGGCAGTGGCTTGGGTCTTTTAGAATAACTTTTAGCTGGTATTTAAGTAAACGTAGAAAGGGGTAAAAGATGCACAGCAAAGGAAGAAGTAGTTAGAATGATAAAGCAAGGGAACTCAGTCTGATCTTTATCTCAATAACGTTCAGCATCTACATCGATCTGGCCTAAAGCCTTTACCATTTAGCATGTGGACTTTATATCTCGAAAGTTTCACATCAACATCAACATGAAGTATGAGTGATCCGAATGTCGGTGCCGTGAATCGTGGAACTGACTATACCAATTTATGTCTCACGCTCAGCAAAAACTGTTTATTTGGCGCGCATTGCAATAATCTGTAAACTGTAAAACCTGCTCACACTAACAGGTTACACTCTTTTGCGCAGTTATCTGTATTCTTCTCACTCAGCAGTAGATCTCACTTTTCAGTGTCTGAAGGACGGGCAATCACCCTACACGGATCGACAAAGAATTCGTCCGAGATTGTGCGACCGTTCGCTTCTATGGGAGGTGGTCAAGGTAAAACTAGCCTGAAATCTCCCACTTGAAGCACAACGCAAAAGATTGCAGGAACGAAAGTAGAAAAATGTTGGCAAAATCTCTTAGACCAATAATCGGCTAGGTACTGCAACTGCGGGTCACACGCTGCCTTGATATTTATCCTGAATCGAACGTTATTCGACACGGACTTCAGTTTGATTCCCTGGGTCACCGGTTTGTGGAAGCATATTCGAAAAACATATTTTATATCAGCAAACAGCTTTGATCTGCCAAAATGAAAAGACTTCCCGATATAGCTAGGAAGGAAAGCATGTGAATGGTAATATCTCTCCAACATTCATGATACTCACGTGTATATGGACACAGAAAAAGGCCTGAATATTGATATGGCACTTTCCACCACTCAAAGTTTGTCAAGTGCCAGCACGTTTGTGTCGTATTTGAGTTCGCCGCATTATTTCTGCAAAGGTCAAAAATAAGCAAAATGAGGAGTATGGAGGGCTTTCCAGCATGCACGGGTGGATGTAGATTAAAAGTAAACCCTCGTTTGCAAGCGCAAGCAGGCGGACAGCCAGGGTCGGAATTTTTGGACGGATGATGCATGAGTCGTGATGCTAGTCCGAGGTTCGTATACCCAAGGTTTCCGCAGCCTTATATTAACGAGGATCGGAAGTCACAGTGAGGAGACGGTGAATCTGCAAACAAACTTTATTGACTTACTTACTCACCGTTCACAAGCGGACTTCAACGCAACGATTAAGGGCGCTTGGGAACTGGACGTGAAAGAACCTTCAGTACAACCGCCTGGCAGCCGCCAGAGAGGACGAATGCCGACGGAAATTCCACTTAATCTTCAGGATTTAAATAAGTGTCAGCCTGGTTGGGCGGCGTTCCCAACGGCAGTAGCCAAAACATTGGTATCCTAGTGAATGCAGCATATAATGGTAGAGATGGCGCGGATTACTTATACAGCTAAAACTGTGAGTAAAACTGGGATACCTAAGCCAACATACTAACTTTGATGCTAGTGGTTAGTGGTAAATTTACATTCAAAAGGCGGTGGTACTGGCCAGGCAACTCTCACGTCTCAGGGAGTTTAGGATTTTGGGGGCGTCGAAGATGATCTTACTACAAAATCCGCAATACAAAGCAAATTGTTATCTCACTTCACTCTACCCGATTGCAAACATTATTTTCGTCATATCATAACCTCATATTATACCATGTATATGCTGTTATATTGCCTTGGTGGATTGTCAAATTTTGTGATCCCGTCATTCGGGTTTGGTTTCCACTCACATATACCTAGTTTATAATCTCATTATGGTTTTGTTATAGCGAATAACTGGCAAACTAGGAATAGTGGATTAACCAATCAGTTATGCCGCGGATCTACAGTAAGAAAAGTATCAACTCCGCACCCATCCAGTTTTCGAGACGACAGCCAAGTAGAATTGTTCCAGGTCAGTTTTTCCAAGTATGTGCAAAGCTGCGAACTTTCAAACTGGCAATTAGGATCCATGTTATATAGAGAAAAGCGTACAACAGAACCGTGACAGAAATGTGTAGAAACGTTCAAAGAACTGCCACATATGAGATGTTACAATGCTTACTGATTAATGGTCGGAATTGGATTTTTTTCAGAGCGTCCGTATAAAGGTTACTACATTTCAGTTAACTGAGAATGTATGCTATAAACATCTGAAGACCCATTTGCAAAAGTAGCCTGGTCGATCTGATCCGTACAGACTGCAGTTGGGACAGTGTATATGGTCTCCCACAAAGTCACATTCCAAAGTCGATCAGTTAAAAGATGGCGCTAATTTAGAACACAACAAACAGCGCAGTACTCTATATATATAGCCGAGACTGAGGAACAATAAAGTGTACAGTCGGTAGGCGTCCTGCTTGTGGCGCACGGAACCGAAAAGTGGAGAAGTTCTACGTCAGTGGCAATAGGGCATACTAGTGTACAACAGGTGTCAAAATGTACAACGAAATACCAATAAAAATCAGGTTGTTCTAGGAGGTCGCTACAGAGCTTACTGTCGGAAGCCTACTACGGTAAACATGAGCACTCGTTACGCAAAATAGGCGTGCAACAGTGAGATGACCAAACTGTACTGTCCATTGCTAGGTAAACGTCCAGCTAGCAGAAAGCACAGGAGAGCAACGGGGGAAAAGTCCATAAAATGGTCCGTCGCGGACTGATGGTGCGCTCATCGAGTCCGTTATTTAGATTATTTAAGTTATTTGGCCGTTGGTGCATACCTATCACAGCGGGCTGTCCAACCCCAAAGGACTCACAAGTAAGAAAAAAAGGGAGGTATGGTAATGCTGGACGACAATCTTCAGCAGTTCGCTTTCTGCTGCTCAAAGTCCAAGTGATCCAAAACTGAACGAACGGTGAAATACCCATACCAGGCAGAAAAACGTTCACCGCGTTCAGATAACGTTCGGCATCAATAGTCTGCTGAAGATCTGATAACGTCCAATTTGTTGACTAACTGCAAACCAGTTTTTCAAAGATCACGCTTATAAAAACTCGGAGAAATCGTGTTAGTGTTTGCGGAAAAAATGACATTAAATAATAGCAAAAGGATATTTATGAAAAATGAGCATTTTATACGTAGAAAGCACTCACGTACTCATCAAACACTACGGGCTTTCGTACGCGTCTACCGTGTCAGTCATGCAGCACGTGGGAAGGTGTGGGGCTGCAACCAGGTGTGTTTGCCGTAGGTTCAAAATGATACAGCGGACCTGCAGCTGTAGGGGAGACACTGGGCTCATCTTCTTTGATAAACGCGAGCGTACTCCGATGACGTGAAACGACCCCGCTTTTACTGTCGCGCTCGATGGTAAAGGACTTTCCACTTCGTTGTAACGCACGAAAAGGGCTTATATACGGCGGCTGCAGAGACTTGCGCGAGCCGTGAGTGCGTACGAGGGCGTGAGAGCAGGAAGAAAGCTTCTCTTGCAAATGCACGCGTGACGACCGCTCTCGTGTTTGTATTGGACGTAACCGCCGCATGTGATTCGTCAGGCATGTAACATATCTCCCATGAACAAGAGGTCTGGTTGTCGAAGTAGAAGCCAACCCATTAGGCAGACGTAGGCTGCAACCATGGACAAGTTGAGCCGGTGTGGCCTTTAGGTTCAGCTTGACTATATTCCGCAGCCCCAGAAGAACGAGAAGTGAAGCTTCTCGACAGAAAGGATTCCAATACGTACTGAAGGCTGCTTTCAAATGATGATGAAAACGTTCCATCGTCCAGCAGAATTCCGGAAGATAGGCGGTAGTGCGTATGTGCTTGCACCTGCGGGTGTTAAGATCTTCGACAGATCCTTCGAAAGGAGAACCGCGTTCAGTAGTCACCAAAGCGGAACAACCAATATGGACTAATGAACATTTCAAAACGCCTCCAGCCACCGTTTCGGAGGAGCAATCCGGAGGTGGGATGGCGTCCGGCCACCAAGTAAAACGGTCGACACAAGTCAGGAGGAGAGTTAGGTCGTTAGAAGGTGGTAGCAGTGAAACGAGGTCGACGTGCACGTGAGGGAGACGTGCGCCGGGTGCCGGAAATATACTGATGGGGCTCTTGGTATGCATATAAACCTAAGAACGTTGACACTCCAGACAGCAGCAAGCCCAATTTAGACTTCGTGATATAACGCTTCCTCTATCGTTGACCCAGAACCGAGAACAAGAATAGGTGCGGCAACGGCGTTTATTGGAAAAAAACGGGGCGAGTCCCATTGGGCCACAGAGGCTCTAAATTTATTAGTCCAACGGAGAACAAATCACCTTACAGGAGTGTGGTGGGGGCATTAGAAGGTGTGCTCGTGAGAACACTTCACATGGTGTACAGGCGTTCGATCTCGCAGCTGCACAATAATTGAGCATAATGGACTGAGTGAGTTAAAAAATGTTAATTAACTCGATGCCGGATCAGTCAATCGATATGACGTCATTCACCTTGCTGCTTCGTTAGGAGATGCGTCTTCCAACGCTTCATGATTCATTTTGGGCCATACAAAGCGCTCAGTGGTAAGCCTCACTGAAGCACATATGCCAGTGTGCTATAGGTTACGCAGTGCGTCGAACACCGCATGGCGAAACGACAAGGGCACTACTGGTCTGGGTACGCTTTATGAAACATCGCATTGGATGGTGCCCCCAGAGGAAGTTAATGAAACGAGATGTATTTTGAGGGAGCTACGTTGGCGTAGTTGCTATATCTCGAGGTCACCTGTTTGCACAGCGGTCACAGCGGCCAGATCAAGAGGAGTAGGCGTAGGAATGCTCACCTGGTATATCCTTGAAAGGTCATGAACGACAGGATTAAGGACACCTGAGACATATCTTACATCTCTCGAAAACTGAGGGATATAATCCAGGTGCCTAGTTTCCCCGGGAGTAAGACCTGTCGGACGATGAGCTCAAAGAATACACCAGGAGTTTATGGTCAATGTGGACCGCGAACAGTCGGCTTTTGACAGTATGCCGAAAATGGCGTATAACAAGATAGATGGCTAGCAAATACCATCCAAAGGTACTGTAAGCAGTCTCGGCGGGTTCCGATCATTTCGGGAAGAATGCGAGGAGTTGCCGACTGCTTCCAACGTACTGTTGTAGCTCCGCGCCAACAGCCGTATTGAAAGCGTCGGTTACAGTCAACAACTTGGCACTAGAGTGTAGATGAGCAGGCAGGGCTATTCTGGAGGTAGACTCTTTAAACTTTCCAAAGGTTGTGCGCGCTGGATCAGTGAATGACAGTTTATGATCATCGGCTGCATTGTATGCGCGCCGCGAGAAATGAATCGAAGGAAGTAATTCACCAGGCCACAGAATATACGAAGCCACTTAAAAGAACAGGGCACAGAATAATTCTGGATAGCTTGAACTTTGGAAAGAAGGGCAACAATTCCGTCGGCTGAAATTCAGTGACCTAGAAACTTTACGGTCGGCTTGCCTAGCTCGTATTTCTCCAGGTTGACTGTAATACCATAGTTAATCAGTCGTGCAAACAAACTACGCAGGTGTGAAATGTGCTCCTCTTCAGCAGAGCTAGCAACCCAGTTGTCGTCGAGATAAGGATAGACGAAGTCCAGACCGCGAGTGACTTCGTATGTGAAAAGCTGAAAAGTCTGGGCGACACCGGCCAATCCAAATGTCATTCGCGAGAACTAGAGAAGATCAAATGGGGTCATCATAATGGTCTTGAGTATGTCATCCGCCGCTACTGGAATTTGCTGATAAGCGCGGAAACATTCAATTTTGCTTAAGATATTTTTGTCCACGAGGCAGATCGTAAGATCCCGCATGTGTGGAATAGGATACCTGTTATGGGACTGCAACTCTGTGAAGACTGCAGAAGTTTCCACAAGGGCGCCAGTCTCCTGAGTCCCTGGGAATCAAGTGTGGTGGAAGGGCTAATGACCCCAATTCAAGCATGTGTACGAACTCTGCCTTAACGACCACAAGTTTTTCAGAGGACAACCTGCGAGACCTAGCCAATACGGGAGGACCTCCGGATCTTATCGGTGTGTGACAGTGGATGTCACAGCGGGCACGGCGTTCGATGCCTGGACTAGTTAGATGGACTGATGAAAAAGTTCAGCAAAAGACGGTGGAGCAGCTGTCGTTGCATAATCAAGACTGACGGCAACGACGGTCGTACGATTACCACAAATGCTCAGATTTGAAACGGCATCTATTAGCTTCCGGCGTTGCGTATTGACCAAAAGGTCGAAATGCCAGAGGAAATCGACATGGCCAATGGTGAACGGAACAGCAACGACAACGAAAATCGAACGAGTTTCGTCGGAGACATGAGTCCAATGTTACCGAACGTACACCAAACGTCTGGTTAGCGGTCTCGTTGGTGGCTTGGAGATTAGGAGCGCCTGACTGTGTCGCCTCAGAAAGCGTCTGTGGGACTACGCTAACCTGCGCTTCTGTGTCCACAAGGAATGCGGTCCCTGTGGGAAGATCGAGATCGAACATAAGGTGACTGGGGATGAACGAGCCGCCGACGTCCGTCGCCATTACGCGTCAGCGTTCCGGTTTCCCTGAAGCGGTGAGGGAAAAGAGCAGGGGATTGCACATCTTGTGGCCTAGCGCGATATCGTTCATGGTACCAGTAGTGGCCTTTACAAGGCCGTGAGTTACGTCAGTTGTTACGCCAACGCTGTGGAAGTGGTCTTCGGAAACGGCTAATAGTCATGTAGCCTAACTCTGCATCAGGCAGCCATTTCCACCCTTAGGGCCCTGACCTCTGCAATTTCGGTTAAGTGAGGACTCAAGGACCGTTAAGTAACTGATGTCGTGGGAATGGCACTTAACCTGGGATTGCTGGAAGTGAGCAGAAATGGGTGGAAGCGTTCGACCACTTGGTCGGCAATTTCGGCGGCCTCTGATAGCGGCTGTGAGCGGGTTACGGGCACAATATCGCGGGCTGTCTCCGGCAGTCTCTGCATCCACAGCTCTCGCAGTAGTGACTCATCCATTTGGGAGCCACCGAGAAATTGCGGCATTTCACGGAGCAACGTAGAGTAGCGTTTGTCACTCAGCTGTAACCCGCCGAGAAGCTGCTATAATCGTGTCTTCCCTGATGGGGTTACCCGCTTGATCACGATCTCCATTTAGGGGTGTCATAGCGAAGTTCCGCAGTTCGAGTGAATGGTAATTCACGTAGTTGCATTGTGATTTCCATCGGAAGCCTGGACACTAACTGACTGAACTCCGTCTGGTCAGACGAAATTCAGTTGTTGACAAACTCGGTTTCAAGGTAGACAAACCACAGTAGGTGGTTCATCTCCAAGAATGAGAGGACTGTTAGGGTAACTGGGCCTACAATATACTAATCTAATGGTTTAGTATCTTCTCCAGATATAATAAACGCTCAGTAGCTTGTACTGTGCAACAAACTGGAAATATAGAACAGATGAAAAAACATGAAAATTCGGTCAGATCTACTATATAGCAAAAAAGACAATGCGGTAAGTAAAAGTGTTAAAACGCCGTATATAAAAAGTTACACCTAGGAGTTGACACCAAATGGCTTGAAACGGAAAGACCAGGATCACCGAATAAAAAAGCGAACCCAATTCCAGCAAGTGCTATTATTAGGCTCAGCAGTTTGTGGGAACTCTCACAAAGCCACATTCCAAATTCGATGAGTTACCTGATGGCGATAATTCAGAACACACCAAAACAGCGCTGTACTCTATACATATTGCCGCGACTGAGGAACAATAAAATGTACAGCCAGTAGGCGTCCTGTCTGTGGCGCGCGGAACAGAAAAGTGAAGAAGTTCTATGCTAGCGGAAATAGTGCATATAATTGGGCTGAACTAACATGCCTCATCAGGATGTGTTGTGGGATGGAGCGAACCAAAGATAACCGGTTGTGAATAATACAGCGAGTAGACAGAGAGTATATTGTTCACGTGTGAGACCAATGCGAGTGTAAACGGATACAAACACGAAATGATAACAGAGCGGAGTGACGAGCGTGTACGCAGCGGGGTCGTAGGTTCGAATGGGCGGGGTATGTGCCGATATCTCTACTCGTTCGAACAAATGTTTAAGTACACACAAATGTTGGGAACAAAAAGAGTGCAAATGGTAAGTGTAACTCTAACATAGTTGATAATAACGAATAGAGTCGCTGCAGAGCTCCCCCTTGGAAAGCTACCAGGGAGTTGACTGTGAAAATGTTGCAGCGCTCCAGTTAGCCAGGACCGTCGACAGGAGCATGCACGATCTAATTTACTCCTGCCACACAGCTCGCACATATGGTCGGTTAAAGAATGAGGTAGAACGGTTGGAAGTGGTTTGATGCAGCATGGTTTGGAAGGTTAATGATCATAGACAAGCAGACGAATAGGGTACCGGTCAGCCGTAGTCGACCTGTCAGGATCAATGCCATGTTCCAGTTCGTCGTAGGCAGTCCTTGCAGAATTTCGAAGTTTCCAGTGTCCTCTCGCTGGGCGCGACCCCGGCCTCCTGGTTACCTCTCAACAACTAGAATATACAATACTTATTAGTGGAAAACGGTAAATTCCCCTGGTTTCTGCGCCCATTGTGTCCAAAAGAATGGAGCGTTTCCTTTCTCATATATTCGTTTTTTTTAGGAAAAACTACTCTTGTTGACAGCAGTTGCTGTAAGATGAACCATCTAGAATGAACTCGGTAAGAATGTGCAACGACAACGAAAACTAGATACGACGGTCGTCCACATAGTCTGCAAGTCGCACCGGCCTCCGCAACTCTCGACCACGTCTGTTCTGGAGAGTTGGTTCCGTCGAGGTAGGTGGGGTCGTAACCAAAACCGGATCTGTACCAACCTTAGGCAATGCACTAGATGTTGAGGATGTCATTGGTCGTGAACCAATGTTCACGTCAGGTAACTCTAAAAACGCATGCCTCAGTCCTTTGATAAAGGTAACCCCGCGTTCACCTTTGAGTTCCAACACGAAAGTCTTACCATAGAGCGTGAGTACGCGGAATGGACCTGCACAGGGCGGGTATAAAGGTCGTCTAGCAATAACCGCACTCACCAAAACGTGAGAACAAGTAGACAAACGAGGATTTACGTATGTTGGCGTCGTCTGGTCTCTTGGTGGGCTAGGTCGGAGTCGGCTCCTGTGCTGGGCCAACCGCTTGCCCGTAATTCACGGAGCTGATGGGTCCCGTTTTGCATGAGACCACCATTCCTCCGGGTGGACGTAAGGAACACCCATAGACTAACCGGGCGGAAGTGGTATATAAGTTGGCCTCCAGTATGCTTCGGATACCTAACAAGGTTAACTGCAGAACCTCGTGCCACGGAGGGTTGTTGCTAGTGGATAACGAACATTTCAATTTTCGATGAAAACGCTCAACTAACTCATTAGCCGCCGGATGGTAAACCGTTGTACGAATTCGACTACAGCGCAGCCTGCTGAAAAGTGACGTGAAGGCTAAGTAAAAATGTGGCCGGCGATCGATGGTCACCACGGCAGGGCAACCAACCTAGACAACCGAACACTCCAGAAGTGCTCGTGCGACGGTTCCCGATGAGCAATTCGTAATGGGTATAGCTTCCGGCCAGAGTGTAAGACTATCTACACATGTCAAGATATATGTACATCTGTTTGAGGGTGGCAACTGTCCGATTAGATCAACATGTACGCGGTGGAAACGCTAATCGGGGGTTGCAAAAACCCCTCCTGGGGTAGGCGTGTGACGATGCATTTTAGACCGTTCGCAGTGTATGTACGCTGTGGCCCATGTGCGGACGTCCCGATTCACATTGCGCCAGACAAAGCGCTCGGTGATCATTTCGACCGTTGAACGTATGCCTGGGTGAGACAAGTTGTGCAACGTGTCAAAAATTCGGCGGCGGAAAGCTAGTGGAATAATCGGGTGAGGGATGCCTTGTGAAGTGTCACAAATAATCACTCCTTCGGATGAATTAATGGAAGCGTTCTCCAGCTAAAGGCAACTAGACCGACGAAGTTGTTCTATCCCCGGACCGTTGTCCTGTGCAGCTGTGATTACTGCCAGATCCATTGAGCTGTCCGTGGTGCTCGTTGTAGCATTGATGCGCGAAACAGAGCATCGACGACTGGGTTCGTAACACCTGAAGTGAGACGGATGTCGGTCGTGAACTGTGCGATATAATCCAGATGTCATGTTTCTCCAGGGGAACATCTGCCGATTGTCGTGCGCACGGCGCACGTTAGAAGCTTATGGTCCGTGAAAACGATGGAGTCCCGACCTTCAAGGACATGTCGAAAATGGTGACGCCGAGGTATACCAAAAATAGCTCCGTTCCGAAAGCACTATACCGCGACTCATTTGGTTGTAAATGTTTAGAGAAAAAGGTTAATAGACACCAGTTGTCACCGAGTTGCCGTTACAGGACTGCTCCTACAGCCACGTCTGATGCATCCACAGTTAGCGTCAGAGGGGCGGACTGGTGATAATGTGACAACGACGCTATATCGTCCACAGCTGTTTTTAAATTAATGGAGGCTTTTTATGCAGCCGTTGTAAACGAAAACGAGCGGACCTTGCCTCTGAGCAGGTCGGCGAGCGGTTGCATTAAGTGTACACAATCAGAAATGGAACGACCATAAGAATTTACCAGACTATCAAAACGGCGAAGTTGCTTGAATGATGTGGACTGCGGGTAGTCCACTATCGCTTGCACTTTATCGGGTAAGGTTCGATCTCGCTCGTGCATATACTGTCGCCTAGGAATGTTACGCTAGTCACCTTAAACGAGCACCTAGCTAGATGTATAGTCACTCCGTGGTGCGACAACCGGGCGAATAACGAACGTAATTGCGCACAATGTTCCTCCTGGGAGTAGCTGGCGACCAAGATGTCATCCAAATGCAGACAGACGCCGTGCAGTCACCGACACACATCATGAATAAAACGTTGGAAAGTCTGGGCAGCGTTGCTCAGACCAAACGGCATAAGTAAAAATGTGAAAAGTCCGGATGGCGTTTTGGCCGCTGTCTAGGCGATGTCTTCCGGAGCTACAGGAATCTGGTTGTACACACACACTGGGTCAATTTTTATAGTAACTGCGTCCCTGATAGGTTTGTTGTCAAGTCTCCAATATGCGGAATTGAGTATCTATCGAGAGTGGTCGTCCCACTAAACATGTGGCCGACTCTGCCAAGTTGGCCAAGAGTGGGCCAGGTGTTGGCCTGTCTTTTCTACTTTACTGACCATCCAAAGGTGAGAAAATTCGGTGAAAGGCACGTTATCATGGGACTACTTTTGTGGTTGAATAATGATTACGAATAATCTAAGAATGGTATTTTTTACCTCAATAGGTATATATATATATATATGACTACGGAATAGGTGGTTGCCAATTGAGGGTGAATTTTGTTCATCCAGACTAGTTCGATAGCTTTGGGTCATTTGATTGCCACGTATCTCACGCGCCTCACGTGCTTCTCTGGTTTGGTCTGTTTTCACATTGTTGTTTTTTGTGACGCTTTACGGATAATCTTAGATTACAATATGTCATGTCACTCCGAGTGTTTGTGTGACATAATCTACTTTTATTGTTCAGTGATGTCAAGCTACAAGTTGACCTGAAGACTACTCTTCACCTAAGTGTTTGGTTTTTGATTTTCATACTCCCCTAGGGAAAGACTTAGCATTCTGTAAGAACAGCAGCAAGTTCATACTTTTGCATTTAACGAAGACTGTTGGTTCGCGAGCGACCACTAGCTATAACAACACCTTCGGGTGTTTAAAGGGAACTGTTAGATATGAGCACCTTTGGCATGATTTCGCACTATTCTATAGTTGTAGAAGGGTCAAATACGGCACAACTGCGGAAAAAATGTTACACAACTCTTTCGCCTCTGGCTTCCTGAAAACTATACTAAAAGAGGCATCTATTCGACTGTAATTGTGAGGTATGAAAGCCGGTAATATGTATAAACACCGGTCTTCATGTAACATCTATTTCATCACAATAACCATCCGACGAAAGCAGCGAATAATGCAAATTCTCTGAAAAACGTTCTGTGGTATTTTCAACCTGATTACCATATTTATAAAGCGAAGCCAGCTATTAAAGGTGATTAACTTTGTTCTAAGTCCATTCTTTTATTGATAAATGGCCTAAGATATTGCTGATATAACATAAACATCAATGAAAGTTGGCAACAGCTTTCTCATCCAGATATGTCCCTCCCTGTTTTTGTACAAAACAAAAAACGCTCTCAAACTTTGTTTCCCTTAGAGGTCGTCGGTAGTATGCGATGTTGGTAGGACCAGGGTTTGTACACCGATTACATTCTTTTCAGCCAACAATGTCAAATATTGTGTCATTGAAATCATAGCAGGGACGACCTAGTTGTCATATATAAACGATCATCCAAATTAACTTATGCATAGTTCCCCGATTATGGGAACGGTTGAAATTCTGCGCGAAGTACAGAGTTGCAAATCGATTAGAAGGTGTTTACTGGTGAGTAGTAGGGGATTTGGTTTATTTCAAATTGAACATCACCCACAATTGATCGCAGCTGTCGCATTCCCATAGACTTTCCAGTCGGCCCATTTCGATAAAAAGCATTAGACTCGAGTTTCGCTCTCATTAGAGCTCATCAGTAGTGCATATCATCGCCACTGCCGTGACTAGAACCACGGACATTCAGTTCATGAGGCAACCGTGTTTACCACTGCGCCATTGACCTCACATTAGGCACGACCGAATTATCATATGTGAACACTCAACCACTTTCGCTTGTGAATAATGATCAGGTTGCCCGATCGCCTCGAGAGGAGACACAGTTACTGTCTGTTAACTCCAATCGATGACCCCTCGACTAGGACTTCTCTCCAAGTTGAAATCACAGAAATCATTGACTTGTTGAGAAGGTGTTTGCCAACGCGTTCCTTTTTCTCGTTCTGTCAGAATTCACATTGTGGTTGATCGCTGGTGAATGTTTGGAAAGTAATACGCAGTTGTTCATGATGTTTTGGTGCCAGCCTCGGGCATGGAAGTAGCATTTCGGAAGGTGAGAATGTTTGATATGGTTTTATTTAACAGTTTCTTTCACGTTTCGTTACAGCATCGTTTTAGACAAATCACGAACGGTTGTTGCAGTGGTCATGATCATAGTGTAGTTAAATGTCTTTTAATAAAGCAGGATCGTCATTGTCTAGCTTACCCGTACCCGTGTCACACGCGCACTAGCCTTCATGAGTTGCAATTTCAGTCCACAACACAGTGGTGGTTTCCAAACACATGTCATTTGCACTTCTGCCTAGTTTGCATGCGGCGGACGCCTACTGTTGCGGATGTCTTGCCTCCCATTCCTCATCCGAATTAGCTGAGTGATAACTCGTCCGATCGACCGTGTTGTCCGCAATCCACTTACTGTAGGCTTTGGCCATATCTCAACGCCATGCTGAGATATTTTATCGAGTGTTGGAGAAATCGCACTCCAGATTTGGCCATCTACAACATTTTGCCTGTCATGCCTTATCCGTTGGTCGGATTTTGTTGAGTGATGGCTCATCTCATCGTCCGTGTTGTCCACAACATACCAGGATTTCCGACATTTCTTCCCGCCCATCGAGGTGTTACACAGAGTGTTGAACTACTCGCGATTGTCATTTGGTCACTCATCACAGTATGACTGACTGATTGGTTTTTTAGGATAAGCAGTTGAGACTAGCGTTCTGCGGACAGAAAGGAGAACGAAAGTATCGAAGTGAAGTTAATGGTCTTGGCTTTCCACAATCAAATCGCTGACGTGCACCAACTGGTCACATTTGGATTAACTGACCTAATTTCGCTAATCTACAGTCTAATGGATCCATCAGATTAGGTTGGTTAGAAGTCAGTTGACAGTTGGTGCCAGTCCCACCAATCACACTTTCAATGGGTGCTTCGCTGATCTAGAATATGATGATGGTTTCGATTTGAGGTTAATAGGTAACGCGAACAAGGTTAATATTTCAATTTTAATGTGTCATCAGAACAGTCAGATCAGCTACTAAACTGGGTCGGAATCTTCAAAATCCAGGGATTGTTAGACAAAAACGTGCAATGAAATGATATCGAGTAGTAAGAACATAACTGAACTCAACTGTCTATTGGCTTTTTATGGGACAACATGGACTAACAACAAGGAGCGACCAAACCACATATTTATTAGAAGTGCATCAACTAAGTCATTTGCCAGAACAGTTCTTTCAAATGAGGAGTGGTTAAGTGGTACGCGGTGCAATAAAATACACCACATTTCTCGTCCGTTTTATTCATATCAGATCTAGACAGTGTGCTTGCGATCATTAGCTTGGATGAGGCATGTTACTGATACCAAACGAGCATTTTGCCCTTTTCAACGATTTCGCTTGTTTTGTTCTCAAATTACGATTTTGAATATACCTCTACCAGAGTTATTGTCGGTATGTTCGATGTTAACAGGTCCGTGACTCTGTGGGCAAGGTGGTTTAAATATGTCTTGTTGTTATCAGCGTTTATATTGATGTGGAAGTCCATAAAAAAATTACGAACGATAGGTTGGGCGGCGAATGTTTGCGATCAAGCTGGTGGAATTTAAAACTCAACCCAGGACTAAGGCCGTTAAGCAAAGTAGAAGTTATGAAGATAAAACGGGGAGAACTCATGATTTATTTTGCACTTGAAAAATAGGGATCCTCTGGTGGATTCTCATAGTATTCGTAAGTTTCAAAGCGCCCTTCGATTTTCGACAATGCAATAGATGGCCTGAGCTGAGTTGATTTTACATCAATAACTTTTGGGTGCCTAATAGTGATAATCAACTTGGTGCATTACTTGGTCGCTGGGTTTGTATTTATTAGTTCGTGATCTCACTTATCTTGCTACACAGCCTGCCTCATCTATTCCGAAAGAAATCATAGATTACTCTGCAGTTGACAGACGATATCATTGGTTACTTTTTGAACAAAATCGACAACGGATTCATCTCCTCAGCGAGCACGACCATCGCGGAATTGTACGTTCACCTCACATCGGTCTGCACCTGATATGAACAGAATTGTCAACCCCACTTAAAAGAAAATACCGATAAGTATTTCTGAATGGCATGATCATGATAACCGGACGGGATCAACAGGCTTGGCATGTTAATGAGTAAAAAGTAACAAGTAACCGTTACCTAACAGTGTCGTGTGTAGAAATGTTCTCAATCTTCTTACTCAACACATCCTACTGATGAGTTTACCTAAAAATTCGTTTTCATGAGACATGAGTGCAATGCTCCTAGAATGAAGGCACTGATCCAAATCAGGTGCCTCTGTGGTGTGTATAGCTGGATAACGAGCCATCCACTCTTCTAGTTATGTAGTGAGGCAGTTTTCAGGTCAACCGTAGACACATTTATCTCAGCCGTTTCATATGATGCACAGCTTTTCATTTGGGTGCTGATCGATTTCACGGGAGTGCCAGTATAACAAAGATGATATACGGGGCAGAAGGATGTTTGACGTAGAGCACGTAAAGAATGACAGTCTTATCTCCAACGTGCTGATCTGAAATATGGAATGTTGTTAGACATTTCTTTCACGCTATCTGTTGTGTGCATCATCAAACCAAAACAAGTTATCTATTGTCAAGTTCATTCCCAAAGTACATCGCCTCCCTCCAAATGGCAAATCATTACAAACCCTAGAAATCATAGCCGACTACTTTTTCTGGTCACCAAACCTCACCTCTTCAGAATGTGATGTCTACCAGGGGCGGGACTTGGCTCATCATAAACGATGTTGATTATTTTCGTGTGTGCAGATAAATTTGTTTTCCACTCCTCAGCGATACAACCGGCAAAACCTTTATGTATGCACATTTTCGAACCTCATTTTTAGCGGTATAACATTCCTGTGAGGTCATCTGTTATTCACAGAACTGTTTCAGATATTAGCTGACGTTCTAATACCTTACTGGTCACATTATCTTAATGAGGTTATGGTGATCGATATTTTTGTAAAATTTTCCTTCGAAAATTAAGTAACCTTAGTAATATCATCACAAGGGACTTTCTCCAGGAGATCATACCAGGTGGCTCGATGAGAGTTTTGTTGTGCCGTCTGGCGTAGATGGATTTTCATATTTAGTAACTGGCAGATGAAGTCGTTTAAGGATCAGTCCTCACAAGTATTCAATACCACAAGCTTTTTCTAACCGGAAACAAAATATCTGATTTCTATATGGTTCTGACCTAACTTCGAATTATTCTGTCGACTGTGGCTGGCTTGAGTGAAGTGAACCGGATATTCGCAAGGTGTAATTGGGCGGTTGTCATAATCTAGCCCCTTTACTAACACAAAATATTACCACTGAGACAGTAAACAACTATAGTTTGAAAGCAAAGATACATGAATTAATGTCATAGTCGAACAACAGCTGTAACATATGGGTATCCTGTTTCTAATTAGGCATCGCATTGTGTATCATCTAGACCTACTATATATCACGTTCCCCGTCTCGTGGTAAGCCTTCAGCCACCAATTTTCAGGTACTATTTTCAAGTTAGGCGTTGATAAAAATATCAATATTTTATTCGCTTAACGGAGAATTTGAACGTTTACCTGGGTTTAAAATGTAAAACTCTGTATCATCCAGTGAGTTCGCTGTTTCGGAGTGGGGCGGGTTATGTGTTTGTTAACTGTTCACTGCTCACTACTGGTCAGTGAAAACGCTGCGTTCAATAGTTTACTAATGTGGCGCAAAAACAAATAGAAACATCGAATGTTAACCAGTAGACCTATTCAGCCGCATCGATCTATGTAGGAAGCGTATTCAAATATGAGAAATCTCTTGTTGTAAGGGGCTTTAATGCACCAGACGGTTTGCACATTCGATACTTCCGGGATGTTCATTTTTGCTTAGTGCAAGAGGTCTGTTAAAGAAGATCAGATCTCTCACCCTGTGTTTGTAATAAGTTAGGAATTGAGCTGGTTCCGCTACCATCTTCAAGTAGCCGCTCCGTGCTCTTCATTACTCTTCTAGTGGGTTGATTCTTAATATTTTCTACACGTACCAGATCTTTTTTAGCCTGTAAATAATAAGCCTGTAAGTTCGCTTTCACTTGTGAACGGATTATACCACCCGGCACTGCAAAGAGAACGGTAAAGAATTGAACTGTACAAATTCTCCCTTCGGATGCTTAATATCACGTAATGTTTTAAGGGTTTTAATGGTGGCTATGATCGGAGTCTGTTTGTTTACAGTGTACCGTCCAAGTGATAATAAGCAGGAATCTAATATCGAACGTGAGTGGGATTGCATTTCTACTGGTCAACAGCAAGTGGCCGCAACTGAGTTTGTAATATTGTTTGTGGTTTCACAATACTTAGCAATCAACTTAAGCAACAGACCCTGCATACTCAAGGAAGCCCATAGAATAACAATCTAGTCCCAAGTATTACGCCTCATGACTATGATGTTAGAAAAACGGAAAACCGTTTCCACTGACCATTCTGAACCGTGGGAACCTACAGTCACCGTGAGTGAAAACCGCTCAGCAAAAGTTAAGTTCATTCACGTAACTAGATTACTAAAGAGTATAGTGGTTTATTCCCATAAAAAATTGCGTGATGTTCAAAACATAGTTGTATCTGTATTTCACCAGTTAGTAGGATACCAACCTACTGGCCGCTCGAATGAGGGTGTTGATCTATCAAGGTCAGAAAAATGTTTAGTGTTAGTTGTGGTTGGCCGTTTTACCTCAACTTTATCTATCTGCCTACTATTGTAAATTATAAAGTATTGTTAGTTTATAGAATCAGCCATTTTCGTTTTTTTTGGGAAAATATAGCATACTAGATTGTCAGGATATATGCACTGTTTGTTATCGTTTTCCGGAAGCAATTGATTCAATCTGAGTGATAAGTCAGGAGCCGCGACTTCCTCAGAACCGCGGTTGCAAATACTGTTGATGATCAGTAAGATTTGATCATCAAAGACAATCCAACATGGTCAGGCAATAAAAATTACGATGTGGTATATCATTTACAAGTGAAGAGAGACACTCAGTCAGGAAAGTCGAGGGTAAGTTAATCTGCGGAACGTGATTTAGTACAGAAATCCGAGCTAAGGCCAGAGTCTAGCCAGTGAATATCCACACATTTCCATGGAATATGCTCTCAATCATCTGCAGTAGAAAACCACGATGGATACTTTTGGAAATCGCATGCAGGCACTATCGTTGCATCAACCCCATTTTGCTTTTGATGTCGGTTGAAAAATTCCAAGTGTACCTCGTCACGTTGAAGCTATTTTTATCCGATGTTTGCTAACGTCCATTTAAACTGTTAATGTAATCTAAACTGAGTTCGTTTGCCTTGTATACCGTAAGTGCAACAAGTCAGTTTCAAGACCAGCTGGTACCCTCATCACCATGCTAGCCTCCAGGTAAGGTTATAGTAAAATGACATTCCAATCTGATAAGCAACCGTCTTAGTCGGCTGTCTGGGTTAGGTGACCTGGTTATCTGGCAGGCTGTGCTGGGAAGCTGCCTAGGAAATCAAATGTGGCAGCTAGGCTTGGCACATTAAACATTCGTTGCCGACACTCCACTGAACAAAACCTCACGCCTTCGATGGAAACGGGCAGTGTAAGCCATGAGATAACGGTAGTCCAGCCGTAAATAGAAGAAATGAGGACAGAATATCCAATACAAGTATTTTCCGTTTATGCTGAGGGCGGAAGCAGCACACGCTTGCTAACTATGCGATTCACTTTTGGACATTAGGGAACGCGATAAAGTACACAGAAGTCCATGAGGAAATTGGCTTAAATTGTTCACGATTCTTGCGTTGTAATTCAGGTTATGGGTCAGCTGTTATTGATCAAAAACCCAAGTGATGAGCAAAACAAAACATTTAATTACGTGAGGACCCGATCCGTTTATCCAAAGTTTCAGTGAAAACAGTAGTAGTATGACACGTCTCTAATCGGTCTAAATTAGTTTTTGATGCAGGCACTCACAGGACTGGGCTATGGTGTCCTAAAAATGTGTGAAGTCTACGTCTCACTGTTAGCACACAGTACAATCACACTTAAAACCTTTGTACACTTTTGTAATAATCACCCATAGATTTGAGTATCAATCTTGTTTTATACCCATTCGAGCTCAATATTTCAGATATTTCAATACCTCATTTTTCAATCCTCATGCTCCTTTGTTACGCAATTTTCATAGGTTATGATAGTATTCTCAAAGATTTTGTTGTCACATTCGTGGACGTTACTTTATGCCATATCAACATCTGGAAACTTGGTACTGCAATATTCTTCTCACCGGGGATAATTACGAAAACACAGCAACAACCTATTGAGTTGTACATCAGCTGATGTATGTCGAGTACATAGGTAATATCGAACGATTTTCCCTTCTGAAGACTGATCGGTCAGTGTTAGCTTGAGGTTTTCAACACTGATTGTTTGACGTGCTTGATAACTCCGGTTTTGATAGATGTAATTCATGTTGCGATATCTGTGCTTCATGCTACTGTGCTTCATGTCGGCAGGGTTGAATAATTCTCTTCTAACCAGAAGCCAACTGTTTGAACGTCGGTTCGTCCCGATTTACGCTATTATTTCGAGGACTTTTCAAAACCATCGTCTTCATAGCTTCATTTACGCAATGCTAATTTCTCATCAATTTACGTGCATCAAGTGGACATAAAAATCAGAACGACGACAACTTAGTAGATCATTGAATATATTACAGTTCATGACCCACAGATGCTCAAATACAAATGTAATGGCGATATTTCATGACTGGGCTGATTGTGATTTGGAAGAAACTTCACATCTCATTTTCAGAAACATGAATTATCTCCTACTGGCCCCGTTTCTCATCATCGTAATCACAATACTCCTTTAGGGACAATATCACAAACATTTGGTACACTGAAATATAATTAATGGATGGCAACACTGTAGGGCTAATTAAAATGGAAATTACAGCCAAGTTTTGAAGTTAAACTGATAAACAGTGGTTTCATGCGAAATGCTATTTTTAATGGATATGTCCCCACTTTCCGTTTTTTCTCTCTTCCTGAACAGTGTTTGTTTCTTCTTCTTCTTTGTGGTTGTGAGGCAGTTAAGCATCAGTGTGAACCACTGATGTATTGCTGTCTGTGATGATGATAATGATTAATGCTATGCGATACGCTAAATTAGACAGGTTGCAGAGCGTTATTTCAGTGACTCATAACTCGCTACGGTCGAAACCCCCTACTCTGATTTCTACCTCCGGCTGTTTCTGATCCTCAAATAACTTGCAACCTCATTCATAGTTTTAGTGATTTTTACGTCGATGGGACATAACGGATCCAAATAAAGTAGTTGTCACTGAAAGAAGCGATGGGATAACCGTTAGCAGCGCACCGGTCTAACAGAATGACGGCCACTTCGATGTTGGAACTGGTTTCAGAAACGTGCCATCTGGTTGACATCATTAATGCTTCCAGTGTATTCATACGTATACGAGGAGCGAGGTTACTAGGGTTCATTATCGGTCGAAGAGAACCATCCATCCCAGTATTTAGCAGGTGCCAACAAAACCCATGTTGCGTATGTGAACAGGATACTATTTATTCCAACCTACCCATATCCGTGTGATTCACCGTTATAAGTTGGATGTTAATTACGGATGATCGCGGTTTTTATGTTCATAGAAGCTTTTAGCCAGACACTGTCAAACATTTGCACCAAGTCCAAAGTTCGTTCTTATTAGAAATATACCACGACGTTTACCGTAAACACGACCGGGATGTAAGTTAGGGGTAAGGTTCTCGTGATGTAATCATGTTGGTCTTCACGATGTTGACGCCACGTTAGGCACGATTGACTGGTTACAAGTGAAACTCAGCTAACTTCAACTATTGGGATTGCTTGATCGACTCCAGAGTGACTCATTAACCATACTGTTTAGTGTAATGGATGATTCCACGGTAATGTCTTCCCAGTAAGTTGAACTCACAGAAGGTATAAACGCTGCCGAAATATATTTTGATTACCGTTGAATAGTAGCGAATATGGTTTATATACTTTAATGAAGAGCTCTAAGATGGCGGACCTCGAATTTAATGCCTTTTGGGAAGGGGCTGGATAACAGACCCATAACAATAAAAACGCTGCGATCATTTAGGTGTGGTGGTCAATTTTATGTCAACGAAATCCTCTACGATTTATCAGAAGGTCGTTGATTCGTTGACATAGGCTAAAAAATTAGTGTTGACTGCTTTACGTGAGAAACAGATGAAAATATACAGAATGCCATTTCTTCATAATGCCTGTCTGTTTGACGTGTCATTGTATTTATACAGCCAGTAATGTAATCGGTTAATGCCACTGACCTCAAGTGCATTTATTCATTACTATTCTATTTTGTTTACATTGAATTTTAAACTAAATACAAACGGTTGCGGGGTTCCTAGTAAATTGTATTTGGTTGAATACCAGCTAAAAATTAGTCCCAGGAATTCAAATTGAAAGGTCCACTTCAATTTTTTTCGTTTTTATTTAGTTGTGTCACCCATCGATAATATGCGGTGCATCTTTACATTCATTATCGAAATTTTAGACACTACTTGCATGTAGATAGTGGTTTTCGCTAGGTAGAACATTTCGAAACGTCACTCATTAAAACTTCCTTCAGCTATTTGTACAAGCTTTTGAAAATGTCTGGAAAGACATCCTCGGAGCTTTTGCAATCTCTTCAATTTCTTCTGCATTTGTGTTCTTTGTTCTTCGCTATGACAGTGAGTGTAGTGTGGTCTGAGCTTCTCCAGAAGTGTGCATTTGATTGTGAAATAGAGGCAGCAAAATTGATTCAAACAGTTATTTCTGATCGACCGTCTGAATACTGTGGAGTTTATGTCTCGAAACAGGGGAACGAAATATTTTTCCGTCTGTGAGAGAGATTTTGCATTGTAAAACAAGGTAGTATTTCGCGCATAACAGTTTTGGACATGATCATTATTATGTGGATTTTGTGAACTAAGTGTTATACACGAACGAGTTTGGCAATACACAGTAAATAAACATTCCATTACACTCATGCTGATACAGTTTATAAAATCTTTTCATTTGTTCTGGTAAACCTGCCATATTTTTATAGACCTGCAGAATCCAACAAGTTTTTTAGAGTGCCAATCATGACGTGTGCAGTTTCGAGTGTTTCCCCCCGGAATATGTACGATAAAATTGCATTCCCCAAGCTATCTCAACCGATATCGATCTACTGACGCCATCGATCACTTTGTAGAAGGAATCTGTTTCATAAGTCTCGTATTTGGTTAATCAGTCACTCGGGTGTCAGCGCATACCCCACACGTACAGACCGGCCGTCGACATCAATACTGCTCATTCCGAGCAACAAATTGGATGGAACTGTGAACAAGTCAATTTATTTTAGCATAAATTATCATCTTACAGAACAGAAATATGAGTGTATGTGGAATATACCTTAACTGTCAAATAGTTGTCTAAATTTTGCTTAATCGTATAGCCGAACAACAGACAAGTCCGCAGTAACAATTGCACCATTGTCGTAATCTCGATTATAGAACTTGTCATCATTATAGTGAATTTTCATGTTCAGAAACTACTTCAACTTCCAAGACTACATCAGCTAAATATCAGTTGAGTAGCGGCTTATAACCTTAACAGATAAAATAACAGCATAAATAAAAAGACTACTGAAAACTGGAGTTCAGTTTTATATAAACATGTTATTACCTTAGCTACTCCCAATAAACTGACAGTCTGAAGTCATGACTATCGTTGGTGTCTAATTCCCTGATCATTATCTGCTTTTATATAAGTAGGCAACGCTTTGGATCAAAACACTGCAAATAAACGTAAGTGAGAGCGGCTAATTGGTAACTCCGTTATTGTTGCAGTTTGAACAGAATTCATGGCGGTTACTGGGTAAGGATGATCACGGTTGTCAGTAAACGGACTCAATTTCACACGTAACTGAATGTAGGAAAATAACTTAATCGCAACTTAGTGCCTGGAACTGGTATTATTAAATGAACAAACAAGATTCCAAGGGACTTCCACTGTGAGTTCACAACCAAGCCCTGCGGACTAGCTTAACACCCAGTTTAACACCCTAAAGCCACCTCAGAACCCGAAAACATAGAAGACTGTGCAGGGATCAGCTTGACTTAGTAAAACCGTAGTAGGCCGTTTTCCTTAGGTTAATGATTTTTCTAAACATTGCTCTCAAACAAATGAGACATGTAAATCAGTGAATTTGTACGTAACTTTCAGTCTGAAACTCTGATCGCTTACCTTTCTAATTGCTACTGCGTTACATTGCTGCAGTTCAAAAGCACTAGGACATCCTTCTCTATAATTTCGTCCTAATGGTAAAGCATGAGTGTGTGTTATGAGCACCAATAAAAGCTGAAATGCAAGTTAGCCGTTGAAAATCTAACTATTGAACTCACCGCCATCATTGAGTACATTTGATTGCGCATTCCGAACCGGTAATTTTTGTTGTCTTATACCTAATTCAGCAATGGATTTCCGTTGGTTATTAGAATAACCAATCAGGACACCAGTTTCGACAGTGTGTACAACTTAGTATTCCAACATTCTTATAGCTCAACTGAAAGTTCCGTCTTCTTCCGTCAGATTCGCTTAAGCGCATTCACAGTTTCCTCAGTACTTCTGAAAAGTGTATGTTAAGTCTATTGGTGAGGGGGTTATTCAGATAGTCTGACTCTGCCATAAAGACTATTGAAATCGTTCTTTACCAAAAAGTGTTTAGTTTGTATCCCGAAGGTCAGACACATGAACGGTGCGTTATACTTACGTACAATTGTGATATTATCACTGTGGTCACAGCATAATTTGAAATAAACAGGACGGGTACTTGAGACCAGAACCAACAGTTCGTACAGGAGGTAACAAGGACAGACTGTAATATGGGAATGAGGGTTAATTGACCGGACTTTTCAGTTATGCTGACGGGTGTGTGAAGCCGAGAAAGCTTCGAGGCTTGAGCAACATAATTCGATGTTTTGTAATAAGATTCACGTAAGGAGTTGTCGCGAAATTACTAGAATTGGTAGAATGGACAAAAATGGCAGGGTTAATAAAGAGCACGTTGATTTTTGGTCTTATTGAACGGAATTAGGTATTCAGGACTAAGCAGTAAACAGTAACAAGCGGAACGTAGTTTAGGTTGTAGTTCATACTTAAATGAACTGTTTGAAAATGCCTCTAGAAAACATACAAG
Organism: Paragonimus heterotremus; assembly: GCA_013368495.1. Classification (NCBI taxonomy): domain Eukaryota; kingdom Metazoa; phylum Platyhelminthes; class Trematoda; order Plagiorchiida; family Troglotrematidae; genus Paragonimus; species Paragonimus heterotremus. Next base: position 35,932 of record LUCH01003632.1, on the reverse strand, counting down.
TATACCTTCATTGATCTGGACAGTTTCCAGTGAATTCTCTTATCTTGCTGGTACGTTTTTTGAAGTAGTTAACAAGTTGCGAGTAGAAAGTTAATGATCCCACTCATACCAATGACCGTGATGATTAGGTAAATGACACAAGGTTTTGCTGTGTTTAGGAACACACTAGCAATTGACTTTAGATAACCGGCTCTAATTGAACTTGAAGACAGAACTGACCTCATCATCATCATAGATGCTAATACATCAGTGATTCATACTGATGCTCAACTGCCACAAAGCCACAAAAGAAAAAAGGCACTACGCTGCAGTAAATAATAGCAGTCGGTTTTACTACGGGAGGGCGAACTAGAGGGAGTCAATACGACAAGGCGGGCAATTCCTGGACCATACGGAATGACGTTAAATACCAGTTTCTGAACACTATTTTTCATATATGCAGTATCGCGTGCTGATCCGTGTGTGTTGAGGCAAGGTCTTCAGTGTTTGTCCAGCACTATCACAGCTTCCTTTAAAATGGTTTTGAATGCAAATCCGAAGCATCATGTGAACATTCTCTCTGCCCACCAGAATTCAGAAGAAGGAGTTTCAGCCTATCTCCATCCTCCAACTTCAGCAGTGGAATGGAGACCGGGAGTATTTCCATAAGGTTTGCCGAGATACGAATGATTTTGTCCGAAACTGACTGGTTGCTGTTCAGTAAACCAAGCCGTCATAATAATCCCGTCACAAAGTCTCCAGTGCATTCGTCCGTAAATGTTCTCTGATTGAATTGTTGAAATTGTCATGTGCGTATTCAGGACAACTGTCTCTTTAACATGCCCCGAAGTTGTTGGCATTTCAAGGTTTAATGTGAACAAGAATAGCGGCTACGTTTATTCTATCAAGGCCTGATGAATCGTCCAACCGGGAACGCCTGACGTGGTCAGCGGTTTCAACTCTGTCAGCAAGGTTGCTGTCTGTGCCAACAATCCGTCACTTTGTTCATTGTTTGGCATGGTTCATCGTCACGAACACCACGACAACTATTCAGGATTTCTCGCATACTTCCATGTGGTGTATCAAGAAGAATGACCATTCGATGCTACACAGCATGTTGAACAACACATCCTGCGTTGACCCCGCCATATAAACTAAACAATAGATGTTCTTACGAGGGAGAGTTTTGATTACAAGAATTGCACAGCTTCATCCAGCAAACTAATTACATACCAACCGCTCCGTCCGTCAAAGCCAGCTAGCTTCCACTATTTTAATTGGTGAGTCGCAACACTCAATATCATTCATAAAGCGCTATCCGGATTTTGATAAGTCCAAGCATTTTGTCATCTAGCCTTGTCATTAACCTACATTTGGAATACTGCTACTTATGTGTTATATATATATATATATATATATATATATATATATAAGAATGTCTGTAGCATGCGTAAAATATAGCATATTTAGATATCACATCCTGACACATTCATCTGTTTGATAACAGATCTTAGTGTGAATTAGAAACATCAGGATAACTCGCTCACTTACATCACACATATATAGTACAGTGAAGCTGCAAATGAGGGGACGCCGTACGTTTTTAAATAACGTCTAATCACTGTCCTTCTTAAATGTGTTGCAGAGTCGGTGGTTCGCGTAGTCTCCGAATAAGAAACCCAAATTGAAGACAAAATGACTGACCGAAACATGACGTGATATAATTTAATGTTTCCTACACTATTCTTGTTCTTGTGGTAGTGTGCCGTGTTCCCAATAAACGGTTATTATATATATATATACTCTTAAGTAGTTTGGCAGATTTAATAATTTAGAAGAGATCCATTTGCGAAAAATCTGGACTTCGGCGGATTCGAACCAACGACGGAAACACCGTGCCGAAACGTGGCAAGCGCTGTATCAGCTGAGTCAATCGGCTGGTTGATTTGGTCGATTCCCTATAACACAATTTGTTGGGTGAGTAGCTAGGTCCAAATGTGAAATTTCTGAGCTTCCGGCGTGGCTTCGTAGCTCAGCTGGTAGAGCGCTTGTCGCGTTTGGGTATTATGTTTGTGTGGCTCGTTCGAATCCAGCCGAAGTGCATAGTTTTTGCAAGTGGATCTCTTCTAAATATATACACTCGTTAAGAGAGAGGACGAGATTTCGCCAATGACCATTCGAAATTTGACCAACTGTTGCACGTCAGCGATTTGATTGCGGAAAGATGATCCTGTTGACTTAATTTTGATATCTTCGTTCTCCTTTCTGTCCGAAGAACGCTAGTCTCGACTGCTTGGATGAAAAGAACAATCACTCAGTCATACTGTGATTAATGACCAAATGAAAATCGCGAGTAGTTCAACACTCTGTGTAACACCTCGACGGGGTGGGAAGGCATGTCCGAAATCCTAGTATGTTGTGGACAACACGGATGATGAGATGAGCCATCATTCAACAAAATCCGACCAACGGATAAGGCATGACAGGCAAAATGTTGTAGATGGCCAAATCTGGAGTGCGATTTCCCCAACACTCGATGGAATATCTCAGCACGGCGTTGAGATATGGCCAAAGCCTACAGTAAGTGGATTGCGGACAACACGGTCGATCGGACGAGTTATCACTCAGCTAATTCGGATGAGGAATGGGAGGCAAGACATCCGCAACAGTAGGCGTCCGCCGCATGCAAACTAGGCAGAAGTGCAAATGACGTGTGTTTGGTAACCACCACTGTGTTGTGGACTGAAATTGCAACTCATGAAGGCTAGTGCGCGTGTGACACGGGTACGGGTAAGCTAGACAATGACGACCCTGCTTTATTAAAAGACATTTAACTACACTATGATCATGACCACTGCAAGAACCGTTCGTGATTTGTCTAAAACGATGCTGTAACGAAACGTGAAAGAAACTGATAAATACAACCATATCAAACATTCTCACCTTCCGAAATGCTACTTCCATGCCCGAGGCTGGCACCAAAACATCATGAACAACTGCGTATTACTTTCCAAACATTCACCAACGATCAACCACAATGTGAATTCTGACAGGACGGGAAAAAGGAACGCGTTAGCAAACATATTCTAATCGATGTTCAACTCTTGTAGCGACCCTATTCGTTATTATCAATTATGTTAGAGCTACGAGTGTCATTCGTACTCTTTCTGTCTTCTACTTTTGTATGTACTTAAACATTTGTTTGAACGAGTAAAGATACCGACAAGTCCCCCGCGCACTCGAACGTACGATCCCGCTCCGTGCACGCTTGTCGCCTCGCCCCGTTATCGTTTCGTATTTGTATCTGTTTACTCTCGCGTTGACTTCGCAAGCCAACAATATACTCTTTGTCTACTCGCTGTATTATTCTCAACCGGTTATCGTCGGTTCGCTCGATCCTACACTGTGTACTTTGCACAGAATTTCAACCGTTCCCATAATCGAGGAACTATGCTGTGGTGATTGACAGTAAATCTATTTCTCGTTACTGTTGTTTTCTTACATTGCTGACTATAACTTGTACAATTGCGCTCGATGGATGAATTACTTGCTTTGCCCAGTTCGGTTGTTATTACTATTGGGTCGAAACTAGCCCTGGGGTTGAGCTAATTTAACTACTTCATTTCTGTATTGCTGGAACCATCACGTATGCATAAGTTAATTTGGATGATCGTTTATATATGACAACTAGGTCGTCCCTACTATGAGTTCAATGACACGATATTTGACATTGTTGGCTGAAGAGAACGTAATGGGTGTACAAACCCTGGTCCTACCAACATCGCATACTACCGACGACCTCTAAGGGAAGCAAAGTTTGAGAGCGTTTTTTTGTTTTGTACAAAAACAGGGAGGGATATATCTGGATGAGAAAGCTGCTGACAACTTTCATTGATGTTTATGTTATATCAGCAATATCCTGGGTCATTTATCAATAAAACAATGGACTTAAAACAAAGCCAATCACCACCAATGGTTATCGTCGTTCTACAAATCCTGTGGTCAGATTCCTACCCCACTTGACCATAATAAGATTGGATTCACCATATCAACCTTTTTGAACAATCCGCAATTTACGGCAAAAATGGTACAAACTATTTTAGTGAGAGGCCATAAATAGAAGAGGCGAAACAATGTGTTTGTTAGTGGTAAATCAATGACGTTCTAGGCTCAGTGGTATAATGATATCAATACAGAAATTGCTGACATGACTGTGGAAACCTCGTAGAGAAAAGTCTGGATTGCTTCATTCCTACTTAGATCATAGTGAGTAGCCTTAACATCGAACAGTTTTACCTGTTGTACTATATTTAATTATTCAACCATTAACAAATGACACTCAAAGCTGAGCGAAATATTAGTCTGCTTGCAAACCACTTACTATATTTCACATTGATCAGAATATAATCGGAAACAATTTTTAGTTTTCCGGACATTTTTATTTCCTCAGAATTTATGAGAGTTCATCAGTGAACAGATGTGGCACACGGTTAGTCGTCATGGAAGAAGTGAAATCATGCCGAATATTGAAATTAGCCGTTTGGATAAATGTTACGGTAAACTGGCCCAGTGTTTGGTCACGGGCTACACATAATTCTCTTTAACGCACTTCACATAAATGTACTGTATATTTACTCAAGTCTGTCAGATATTTCACTCCACAGATGTCTCATCTGTAGTCTATACGGATCAGATCGCACAGGTAACTCTTGCAAACGGGTCTTCTGAAGTCCATGACATACATTCTCAGTCATCTGAAATGTAGTAACCTTTTAACGGACGTCCTGAGAAAAATCTCACTTCAACCGGTCATTAATATACATTTTAACGTGTAGTAAGCAACAGTTCTTCAAACATTTCCATAAAACCTCTATTACAGTTGTGTTGTACGCTTTTCTCTATACAATCTCAATCCCACTGTTGTACATCAATACCATGTATGAGGTCTGTAGCTTTGCACATATTTGAAGCAATTAACCGTGAACACTTCTGTTTGGCTGTGGTCTCGGAAAGTGGATTGGAATGGAGTCAATACGTTTCTCACTCTAGTTCCGTCACATGACTGAGTAGTTAATCCAAAATTCCCATTTTGCCAATTAATCAGTGGATCCAGATCATAACGACATTTCATACTAAATGTACATGAGCTGAAATCAAACCTGATCGATTCACATAATTTGGCAATCCAACAAAACAATATAACAGTATACAAGTAACATACTATGAGGTTATGATATAAAAATTGTTAGAGTTCAAGTCAGAGTAGCTTGCTAATCGACTTGCCGGATATTGAAAGCGCCAATGTTGCTTCTACCTTAGAAAATAATTGTTGCTCGAATGCACATAGATGGCAAAATTCATGGGGGTGGGGGTAAAACAGTAGGAGGAGGCTGTGTTGGTTTAATTATGTCATTGTCGACAGAACGATAACTTCTGATACTTCCCGGTCGTCTATACCGTGGAAGAGCTGACACATACTACGTTTGCATAACCGACAAATCTCACCCACAAGGTAGGAGATGCACGAGTCAACGTCTGAAAAACGTGGGTAAAGTAAGTTACAAATGAGTTACATTCTCATTTCATGCCTCAAACAGTACTTCTTTAGACCAAGTCAATAGATAATACGATGAAATGAAGTATTTTTTGGATCTTACATCGATCTTTTGGACAACATAATGGGATAGGCAGCAGTATGGATGTTTCCTCTTCGTGTTTGGTCAAATTAACCCAGAAAACTCCCCGAAAAATAAACAGCATGTAACCCACTTGTCTCTGTTCTCGCCGTTTTCTAGTTCATACGGCTGATTCCATCAGTTTGGATTTTCAACAACAAATGTCTGATTGCAAAAGTTTTATGCGTTGGAATTCACATCAGACTGTGAAAATGATTCTCGAAGAGATTCCGCGAAACTGGTTTGCCTGAATTAAGTCCGCCTCAAAAGGCAGAATATTCCGAAGTTCAGACAGACTGAGACGAACACCGCACTAAAAGATGTCTAAGCTTGTCCAGTCGAAAGTCTGTGCTATATATTGATATAGGGACAGGTTCCTGTTGCAAACCCTTTTAATCGGTACGCCGGTTTGTCCTAGCTATTGTGATTCGTTTGGCAAAATTCCGATTCTCATCACGATAATAGTTAACATGAAAACCTCGGTCCCGAAAAGAATCGCGATTGTACCGTATTCGCTCCCAAGGCAAGCCAAAAGACGCGTTCAAATATAGAGCTTTGTTCCGCCCCAAAACGTGTGCGACAAAGACAAGTACCAGATACTTATAAAGCACGTAATGTTCACACATTCCTAAGACATCAAAGAGAACAGTTACCGGGAGAAAAGAGTTAGGACCGCACACGTACATAGCGGTATGAAAAAGTCCCAATCGTTTTGATACAGTTCCGTTAGTTAGGACTGAGTCGAGTGGTTTTTTCTTCGTTCTCACGACGGCGACACCCTGGGACGGTCACAGGGTGGGCGCCCTAACAGTTCGTCAGAAGCAACTCTATCTCCAGGTTGCTAAATTCAAAACTGTCACGGGACATCGTCAAGTTTGTTGCGGTAGTTAACGAAAAACACCACTATCGCGAAAACGATAAATCTCAACAAATTCTAATCGTTTATGCTGTGGCAATGGGATCACATGAGAGGCCCCACCCAGAATATCTGAATGGAAATGTCCGATCTAAGAAACAAGAAACAGGGTTTATTTGGGTGACCCCACTCGGAGCTAGTGACTAGTAAATTTGATTCACGTGGCAATGGAGGGCAAGTCCAGAACGAGGACACAATGAATGGGATATTGGAGTGACTGAACTAGAAGTTAAATCACGCCGGACGTTTCTTGACCACACTGGATGATACACCCGTTTTATGATGAGAACGCTCTGTTGTTGAGACTATTTTTTTAGCCCTTTACGCTCTAGTTAAACGTCTGCAGTGCCACAACTGCATAGGCAATTCTGCTGCATACACACAGGATGGTGCTTAAGAGTGTAACTGCTGTTCGTCTGACTACTCTCCCTGATCTCACTGGCATGGTTGCACCTGGTAGGACCAAAGTTCCATTCAAGGTAATTCTTTTGGTATTGGTATGTTCGCCGAGCTTGGCATTTGGGTTGCAAACGTTTCATCACCAAGCAAGGTGACATCATCAGTGCGTAATTGTTTTAGCGCTCGAAGAACTATACGCTAAAAGGTAATTCTTCTGCTCGATGAGATGAACAAGCCTGACCACCACGTCAAAGCAGTGGAATAGTTAAGGGATGGCCCATATCGGTGCCAGGAGCTGAGATCGCCTAAATAAACCCTGTTATAGGGATATCGTTTAAATGACATGATGTAACAGATCTTTATTCAGTGATATAAACATTAATTATCAAAATTTTCACAAGATATATGTTTACAAATAACAACAGACAGCGAAGTAGACCTAAAGTACGAGCAGTGTTTAATACTTATCACACATCACATCCACCAGTCTTTGACGCGGTTCTATAGATGATAAACGCCTTCATCGAAAAGCCACAAGCTGGAAATGAGGTCTAAACAGGTATTTTCGCGAAACATCGCGAAGATTCCCCAGCTGTCTGGTTGTTTGATAAGTTCAGTTTGATGCTGATACAAAATCAGACTGCCTATAGAATAGACATCATTAAAAGCTGATCACTTCCTTATGGAACTCTGAAGAAATAACTACCTGAGTGCAGCAGCAGCGTCCACATAGCTAACGCATACATTACGCAAACGTTGTTTGAACAGGGTAATCAAGAAATGCATTGCACTGACGAGGAACGGTCGAGAGTTCACAAATTTAATAATCACCCCTAACTAAATGATAATTCAGTCGATGCAACACAAGGTTGGCCTTAAAATTCGTTTCATTTAACAGAAAGAATAGACACGTAGTCTAGAAAGTAAGTGATTTCCACGACCACTTGGAATGCTGTCAAGAAATCGTCCGGGTACCTCAATAACGTGAGTATCGATCCTTTCATATGGATGTATAGCATTCATTAAGGTTCAGAAGTTTCCGGTAATAGCGCCAGGATTGGGCTTAAATGAAGAATTGAGTTAACTCACGGTTTCAAAGATTAGAGAAGCATTTTGGATCAGGAATTCGCGTGTTGATTACCACCAGTTCCCACCAATGATGATAATGTCTAAGTAACTAGATCATTCAAGCGCTACAAGTGGATACAGCGTTGAATGTTGTTTGTCGGTGTTAGGTACCAAAGCTCGCACTCTTTCCATTTCCGCCACAGCCGATGATTTCAGGCCACTCATGTGCATATCCACATTCACATTCATCTTGCGATCTGCTGCTACCATTTCCCACGATGCCACCAGTCTTTACATTAAACCTACAAATGTCTTTGTTGCAGGACTGATCGGCGGTAATTTTTAGAAACAGGGACTGGCTGACTGTGGCATAGTACAACCAAATCGATTAGGTTCACGAAGTAAATGTCGAATGCGGCTTACTTCAAACTAGGAGGGATGTCCAAACACCATTGGAACACTCAGTTAACTGAAGGCAGTCCCCGTAACACATTCCTGCATCAAAACCAATGGTTGATTTGTACGCACATTAAGCCTCGTTTCTGCATCACATACGTACAGCGGGAGATTTTGTGCACTCCGTCAAGTGACACCGTTATAAATGGAGCGATAATAAACTCTATACATTAAGAGCTCCAATCTGACCAATGCATACGAGAAGTAAATCAGTGACAGGGGGTTGAGTTGCAAACGAGAATCAAGTATAAGTTCATGAAACATTAATGTTCACCAGACTTCAATCGGTACCATGTGTAATTTTGGCACAGTTCTTATCCGCATCATTAATTTGACGAATGTTCTCCCTACCAATAGTAACAACACTGTCAGTTATTCCTTTAACGATTGCCCTTACTTGAATGCATACAAACTGTTTTCGTCGATCTTGCCTATTGAACGTTGAACTGTAGCAACTGTCGGATACGCATTCAAAAAACGAGTCCGTGGATTTCCCACCACATGCGATCAAACTACTTTGGATGTACGTCCATTCCCATCCACCTGCTGGTACAGTCGAACCGCTATAAAAGTGACACCTTTCCACTTACCCTAAACAGCTCTATTAGGCAAGAGGATACCGTCAGAAAGATGAGCACAATCAAACGTACATCCCTTTTTCAGGTTTCGGACGCAAACTATACAGATGAAAGACAGTTCAACAAACAATGCCGTTCCCAGTTACTAGTTATCAGGCTAAACACCACATGTGTATAAAATTTTTACAACAGAATCACTAATGGGGTAAACGGAGAACGAGTAGATTAATTAGGTCAGTCGAAACAATCTAAAAGTTTAAGCAAGACGCCAACGGAAAAATGAGTCATGATGAGCTTACAGACAGGGAGGCGATCCAAGTCAGTTGCACAGTCCGAACTAAGTTTCCCTGCAAATGGCAATGGAATGAACAGCCTAATTCCAACGACCTTAGTTGTCGGTAAAACTTAAGGCGTGAAATTAACTCAGCATACTGAGCGAAATGCGTCGGTCATATTGACATAATGCTTAGAATCTTGTTTGTGATAGGTAGACGCTGTTGCCTGAATTCGTTATTCCACTGTTGAGCCGCGCTGTGTTATGTCCATGTGCCTCATTAACTGTCTGATGGACATGAAAGAATATGCAAGAATGTCACGGTTAAAAAAACTGACATCTATGTATAGAATATTCAGACGGAACGGCTACCTGGAAAGGTTCACAGACAGATCTATACAACATTTAGGTGAAAAAGATCAACCGCATCCGGTAGAATAAAAGCTGTGCACATCGACCCATCTCTCAATGGTGCTAGTCAAAAACACAACGCGTAGGCCTTCGACTAGTTAGTAAAACCTCTTTCTCTGACAAACAACGTGTCCACTTTGCTTCCTATCCGGCTTCATGTCCACGCCCAGAAGATAAAGTGCCTACTTCTGTAGCCTCGTTCTGTGAACAAGTACTCAAGTGCTCGTGTGGAACCGGTTACGTTGACCGCATGACTAAACACGTATCTGAATAAGTCCGTGAACACAACCCATCCTGACCCAACGGAGGAGTCAGGAAGTCAATCAACGGTGTCAAACTACCAAAGATGGGGGATTCTAAACATCATCTCAACGTGACTGACACATTTCGCCTAACCTGGTGTGTCAAGTTCACTCACGCCACTTCTCTGTCAATGTTGGTCTCTTTGTCACGAATATACCTGTATACCTGCTCCCCCATTAACGTCATTAATGTCCGGGAGTCGGTCTGAATAAGTCCGTGAACACAACCCATCCTGACCCAACGGAGGAGTCAGGAAGTCAATCAACGGTGTCAAACTACCAAAGATAGGGGATTCTAAACATCATCTCAACGTGACTGACACATTTCGCCTAACCTGGTGTGTCAAGTTCACTCACGCCACTTCTCTGTCAATGCTGGTCCCTTTGTCACGAATATACCTGTATACCTGCTCCCCCATTAACGTCATTAATGTCCGGGAGTCGGTGCTGACCCATTGCGTCAATTTTTTCCGGGAACACGCTGGTTGATAGGTGACTGAATAGGCGCCGGTAAACTGAACTGCTACCACGGACCCATTTAGGGTTACTCAACGTCACCCAAACAGCACCGACGGATCAGCCAGTTCTCACTGGTGGTTGGGATAGGCTTACTGATGTTCACAAATACATGGTGTCGCGTACTGCGCTACCCAATCGGGAGAAAATCAGCACAGGAACCTGGACGGCACTAAACAATCCCAATTTATTTAAAAAAAGGCACCCTTTTGCAGAGGAACATCGGTATTTACGACTGCTGTTAAACGATAGGCGTTTTCGTGTTTATATTGGCCAGTTTGTTGTTGCGTTGTTCCACAACCTTGCATCTAGCAATTCGTGTTTGAAACAAATATGCATTCAGTACCAACTGATCGCCGTCAGTGATTAGTTGGCGCCAGATTAACCATAATTCCGTCTGTAGCAGCTTGTGTACCAACATTGAACCTTCTTCAAACAACAAATTGCTCCAATCTAAACTCATCACAAATGGGCTGTCAAGAGCAAGTAAGTTCTTTGATGGTGCGCTTTTATCTGTGTTGGATCGTTTATAGTTGTAAAAGAAGTGAACAAAGGAGAATTTAAATAAGGATACCGGTGTACAATCAAATCAGCAACGGACGCTGAAACAACGAAACAATATTCCATCAGATATGTACCTTTAGAGACCTATAGGAGAGTTGGGAACCTTGAAGTACAGATTGATTCCCATGTATATGTTGATGGAGTAGAAGTACAAATAGACACATAACTATCCGTAATTCCAGTAACTTCATTCTATGTCTGCTAGTGCCCGTAGGCATGACGCCCAGTTTGCGGTGTCAATCAAGACGTTTGGCGATGAGTGTGTTCTGGTTCCGCGGGTGTGGTACATTTCCAGTAGCTTGATTACAAAAGTTTTGTCTGACTGAACGACTAGGCGATCGTTATACTGCACTGACCAGATCATCATGGACAACTATAAGCTTAGGATAAACACAAACACCAGTAATCCGGCCTGCTACAATCAATCGCACAGATGCCAACAATTGAGTGGAATGACAAAACATAGATGCGCAGTAAGTAGAAAGTAGTCTGCATGTGGTTATATTGTCCGAGCAGACAAAAAACAATGGGTGATAAGTAGTGCTCACTTATTCAGTTACCTTGACGCGATGGTCAGGCTTGTGTCCACATCGTTTCAAAGGGTTACGTTGAATGGAACTTCGGTCCTTTCATGTAGAATCATGTCAATTAGACCAACGAGAAACAGTCAGACGAAAAGCAGTAATATCCATAGGCATGATCCTGTGAGCATACAGCCGAAGTGTTTATGTGGTTACGTCACTCTGGTCTTCTGATTAATTAAGAGGGGGTTTCGGAAAGGTACCTCAAGTGAAAAGAATCTCGACCACCCAACGGCTGGCCGTGACCGCCGGTGTATTATCCAGTACAGTGGAAAACCTTTTGAAAAGATTTAAAAGCCCGATGTAACTTCGAACGGACACAATTCTCGTCACAACTGTCAGAACCAAACATTTTTTCTTCACAGTAAGTTTATTACCAGATCGGTTAACTTTTTAAGTCAACGGCTCCACATGGAGCCCTATCGCGACCAAACTTTGAGATTCCAAGCGCCGCCATTCAGCAGCACATCCTGCCGACAAGCGTCAGACAATGTTAATGCCATAACAGACCAAATCACTAATATTCACAACAGCTAAGATGCTTCCAAGAACGCCTTCTACGATGCTCTTTGGTTGCCTGAGGAAAACTGGACATCGCTTTTGCTGGCGATATGAGCGCGCAATGAGGTCTTCTTACTCAAGAGGGCACACGAATAAGTGTTGTTTGGTGTCCAGGATCGCCATTGTTCGCACTTCGAAGACCCTATCTTGTAAATGGAGCGTGTCAGTACGAATGTCGGCAATGCGCCACGTGTAAGCCACGATGTGCAACATAACAGAAGACGTCAATTGATCATATCGACATCAGCTGTGGGTACTGTCGCCCCATTAACGACCGCCGTTTATTTTAGGTTAACCGCCTTGTTTCATCGGAATCCAGATGCTCACAAACATAGTGTCCAGTTGAAAACTGAGCGACCAAAGAATGCACAACGTCTATCAAGCATCGCCGATAGTCAAACTGTCAGGGTCATAACGATAGTGGTCCAAACGAGTATTGGGCAAAAATTTAGACACCCGTGCGTACATTTTGTGATGTGGTCTATGTCAAGGTAACATTGCAAATACAACAATGGTGGATATCTGCCGAACTAACATTACTAGTGAACAAACGTCGACTCCGAATACGATAAAGATCATTGTGATTTGAAAAGGAAACTTACGCAAAGTCGGCTTAAGGACGGTGAGGTTTATTTGTTCGAGCAAGTCAAATAACTAGAGAAAACATTTTTATCGAAAAATAACGAGGCACTGTATTCCTTGATTCGTGGTTCCACTGGTTACCAGCAAAATATTGCATGTGAAGATGATTCAATAACTTACATCCTATCGGCCACTTAACAGATAGGCTGATCAGTTTGGGAAATAGTTCAAGTGGTCTGAGCTCCCTCCTCCACGTCAGCAGTGAATGGCTGATATTTTGTGGTCGGGTTTGAAATTCCAGACGACCCCTCGTCGGAAACCAAAGTATGAAACCTTTTTTCTCTAGCATTTTTCACAGATGGTGTTATAAGATTGTTGTCCAAACTGACCACCTTCCTCCGTCCATATGAGAGGCAAAAACGTGCTTTATGACTGATACCTATTAACAGTGATTTTCATTTCAACTAGTCAGAACAACATGACAACCACAGATATTCTCCTCACCTCTTTCGTCTCTAAGATGCTCACAGGTCTCATAATGCGACCGCTTCTTAAACATAGATAACCAGACAAGAGAAGAACAGATGGGTTTCCAGCTGGGCCGCAGCTACATCGAGCATAAACTCACTTCGCGATGGACACTGGAACATCCGTACCCCTTAATACAGGAAACGGTCGACGTAATTTTAGACCTACTGGATGCCATCAATTCGGTTACTCGACACGCCCTCCGAAGATGTCTCCATCACAGAGCAATCCCAGTTTGTCGAAGTTGTATGATCTTTCTGAGGGTACGGTGCGCATTTATGGGCAGCTATCTCGAGCATTCTCTACGTCAAAGCACATTCGACGCCGATGTACAATCCTCACATATTTCCTTTTCAACTTTGCAATGATGGAGAAGAAGTACTCAGAGTTTACAAAGATCCCAAAGCGCAGACACAGTATGCGGATGACCTTGCTTTGATTAACCGTTCTGCAGAAAACATGCTACCCTGCTGAATTGGTTAAGCGACCTGGCTAGTCTGTATGGTATGCACATTGCACCTTCAGGGTGTAACTTACTGTTACAAGATAGTGGGTTGACGCTGACTTATTGCTAGCAGGCTACTAGAGACTGTCGATCGATCCACCTACCTTGGCAGTGACATCTAGTCAGCACGTTGAGTTGGTGATAACGTGTCTACGAGGATGGCGAAAGCATGTAGTGCACTTGTGGCGTTGCAAAGACCTCCATCTGTCGATTAAGGACGGAGTTTACAGGAGATGTGCACGCCCAGTTTTACTCTGTAAGTCAAAGATCTGAGACATTCCTGTGAAAGGTGCATGCAGACTCACGGCATTAGATCACCATTATCTCCGCCAGACAGCTTATATTGAGTGGGTTAACTTGATGAACAACTCAACAGTCCGTCGACGCACGTTCGGAAAAGGTGCCAGTTCGCGAACATAAGCCAAGTAAGTGAAAATACACCGGTTGGGCCATGCGTTCCGTAGGCCAAACAGCGTCCACTGAATCGTACTCTGTTCAGTTTGACTGCTAGCGTTTGGAAGAGGTCGCAATGCGGTAAGATGTTAACATGGTCACTGGCCATGAGAACCTTGACGCTACGATAAGCGGAGTTAGCAGCGGCCATCCACCAGGTTGGATAACTCACGACCATCTACACACCTAGTCGGAAACTCTCTAACATGACATCTCACTCGATGTCGCACTTGTATCCGCAGGCTTACTGATAAATCCTCTCCATGAAGCTCAAATGTTGTTCGTTTTTCTATCATTTGCTTTTTATATGTGATAGACATTTGTACTTATCATTCTACACATTCGTGGAGCATTGTCGATAGAAGAGGCAATCGGGGTCGGAAAAATTGACGGGTTGTTTGGTTTCGCAGCAATCGACTGTCACACGGAAGTCAACATAACCTACCACAAGCAATGAACCCTCGGCTCACGTAACAGAATTAGATGAACTGTTAGGTCAAAGACACAGTAACGTTTTTCAAAGAAGGGCCAGTAAATCTGACCGGAGCTCGAATTCACAATCTAGAGCTGAAAATCAGGAACACCACAGATGAATGAACCAAAGAGACGAAAGAATGGAGGGCTTGAGAGGGAACACATATACAAAACCATTTGTGATACCATACAAATCTGTTAGTCCAAAGGTGATAAACGTGTAGCAGGTCATTCGGAAAAGAGAATCCGAGGGACATGGGTGCACGAGGTCGGCGAAAGCACATGTGGTGTGGTGGACGTAGGCTTCAAAATAGAAAAGCCTGATGCAGACAACATCAAGCCTCCAGTTCCAGTTCTTCGATCTCGTCCTCTAGACCTTCTAAATCACATTGATCAAACAACTGTTCATCGACATCGATTCCATCTAGAAAGTTACGAATACACGCAAGAAAGACCAGGATAAGCAGAGAATTTCGACTGAGCTACTCCAACTACCGTCTTTCTTGGATTGCATCTGTTTAAAAGGGGTCCAACTAAAATGGGCTGAAAGCTGGTCAGTGAACCGAACTGCATGCGCATAATATTAGCTATCAAATAATCCAGCCAATGTTATTAAATGAACTATTGTGAGCAGTATACATAATCGAAGAATAACCTATTGTCATACACTATGTCTAGACCATGCTACAAACGAAACTCACTCTAGACATGAACGACGTGGTTTCAAGTTTAGTACAGCCAGTCGAACACGTTAAGTGGAAAGAACACTGAGCGAATTATGGTTAGCAAACACAGAAATGACGCATTCGAGCAATCCAACAACGGAGTGATGAGCGGAACGGAATTATTACACTTTGAACATAATTACAGCTTTGATCGACAAGTTAGGCAACGCTAGTGATTTTGATATAGTTCACAAGAATCTGCAAAGAAGCTGAAGACTGCCGACAGCAAGGCGCTGGTCTAAGACCCATCCATCAGACGACTTCGAGTACATACATGGAATGCAATATATAGGTGTGGTTGTTGAATTCTGATCGTTATTTTACTGAATACAGGAACTACCATCGAATGAACCCAGCACGGAGGAATGTTCTCCGTCGTCCACACTAGTTGAAACAACTGAGTAAAGGCCAGTACTAATGGTTCCCAACCTTCATTGAAAAGCGCCGACACAGGATTATCTGGTCCAACAGCATTAATACATTAGAAAGCCGAAATGCAATTGTGGACCTCTATTTTTGTGGACGGTCCCAAGTCTACCAACAAGAGTACGACATCGCAAGTTTGTGTAGGCAACACACAGGAGGCCAGCTAAAGTGCCCATCACCTCAACTTTTTCGACTTCTTATGGATGAGTGTGCCGTCTGCATCGTTGACAGCTTAACTGACAGGATCAGGCAACACTTCAGCTTCCTATGGATATCGCTCCCCTGCCTGTTATATGAACTGCCAGGAAGGATGTTTCACCCGGTTTCTAACAGCTCTGGGGATTTCTCCGAGATCAAATGTTTGTTCGATCCACGAACTCCAGTGCTGCATGCTACAGTATCTGCTTCATGAATGACCTATGAGATTTCGGCTATTAGGATCTTCGGTGTGAGAACTGATAAGCATGCTTTATAGGCCAGTTTGGTATTTGACTTAACGGCGGCGTAGCCAGTTTCCCAGTATCCAGATGTTGCCGTCCAGAAGGTCGTTGGCCAACAATAGTAAGAACAAGTCGACAACGTACCAACGTACGGTCTGACTCCAAGTGTGTGATCTAGTCACAACGAGAATGAATCCGTCACAATAACCTGGAGGTCATGACGAGGTGTGAAGACTTGCACATCGTGATGAACTACTGGGCTAAACTGGACGGTGTGTCGACCACAACGTCAGAGTCACTCATACGAAGGAGGCCAATAAGTGGAGGTCTGACAAACCAGTTCCTGGTCCCCCAAGTAAGGGCTCTAAAAAGGTTGGCATGTTTTTCCGGAAAAAAAATACCAACTCTGGTACACTGTCACCTACTCGCTGCCTCGCGGTACAGGTTTTTGAGTCAAACGCTTTGGTTGATAACCCTAATTTAAGTCTGATCGTTCTAGCAATATCAGCACACACACAACGAAAACTATGAATAACCTTTCCTTAAGAGTGAACGGATAACGTGCTATGCAAAAAAAATGATAGAACAAAAAGCCCTTTTAAAACAAAAGCGCTTCACAACATAGAGAGACAGAGCGTAACCGATAGTAAGAGAAGTCCGAACGACTACTTCTAACGTTACAACAGTGGTGAGCTAGAGACAATTGTCGGCGTTTGGTATGGAGAACGCGTCTTCAGCAATCGGATAAATATGGGTGATGAAACCTAGCACAGAAACTGTTATGAGTTTTTAAGTCCTATTAGTTGTAAGGCTGCTTCAAGTGGGCTGGCAATTGGAACAAACCGAAAAGCTTTAAAATAAGGTGTTTGTTGCTACATGACCTCTTAGGGTAGAAGACTGCCGGACGGCCGTAGCTCAATACACACATAGTCGATGTGAACAGGACTCAGACACGTAACTATATGATTGGCATCCAATGTTATCACTGAGCTACTTTCGACAGTGGCAATCCACCAGAAGCTTTTTCAGAAACTTAAACTCACGCAACAGAAACAGTAAACGGTACGTATAAGTAGCTTCTCTGGTTCGACTATATAGCTTATCCGCGAATAATGTACACTCCGGACGAACATAAACAAGGAAATCCGCAGCTTAAAGAAAGTAGTTTAGCCACGCAATTACGTACAACAGTCATCAGTCAGTAGCACTGGAATTGTGAAACGTGGACTTACTTAATTTGTTGGGACCGTCACTTGTTCCAGCAACCGCGTAAGCTCCAGCAACTGATAATGGTTAATCAAGCGTGAAAAACAAGATAAAATGTAACATCACACTAAATGAAGTTACACGTTTACAAGAGAAACGAGGCTTATAAACATTCAAGGAAACTATGCAGCTTACACAATTTAAACGGAAACTAGCCGGACTTACCAACATCCTGAAGTGTTTCTCCGTTCTCTTCGTCTTCAACCAATAGGAACGTGTTAATATCGATATCCCTCAAAGGGCCGGTATATTGCTGAAGGGTAGATAACAAATGTAACGCACCAGACTGACACGCATAGCTAATACGGACTTTTAATTTGGACAACGAAATGAGAATGTCAATTTTACAAGATTTTATTGCCTGATTGTGATTCTGGTCAGTTGGCACACACAATAGTCTGTCACTGGTCAGGATCAGGGCAAACGGAGACTCATAGTTAACAAACTTTGCGTTTACAGAACTGGTACATTGTGCTTGACAAGTAGCGTTTCGAGTGACTTCAGGATGACGCAGCAGAATTCGGAAAGCGTGGGCCAGATAGATCACCTGACTAACCAATAGTATGTGCTTGGCGAGGTTGTTATCTAGATTTCATTAGATGACGCTGCACAACAAACCTACTAAAAGTCTGCGGAAGTACACCTCACCCCAGGAGAAAAGAGCCGATCAGTTCTGATAAGGCAGATGTCATTGTAAATGCAGATGAACTGTAAACACAACGTGAGGGGATAGTGTGATGAAAATCTACTCGATTCATCGCTTATCCAAACCTCGACACAAGAAGAGAGCTAACAAAGAACCAATGCAAACAACGCGTCGAAGATACCACGTCAAGACTGGACGAACAGTCTCGACATTACGTCGTCCGTTATGCGCCAAGTTCTTTGATCTGTAGTGCACCAATCAGCTCACGGTTTGTAACTTTGCAAGTGCCAATACGATCACCCAATGACAGACTGTGATTTCTTTAATACTGTTGTACATCCATAAATTCGGCTTCTTGTCTAGTGAATAAGGACTGTTTACTGCAACCAGTACGAGGTCTTCTCTTTATTACTTGCGTGGGAGCTTTTAATTCAAGTACGATTTCTAGTGCTATTCGAAGTTCATAATTCCAAGTACTACAGATAGATATGGACGTTTTAATGGCTTGAAAACTACTAGTGGCTCCTGGAAATATCACACAGTAGGTTTGCACCCAAAAAACTATTGTAGAATACATTTCCATCACGGATTACCTCGTTAACCTCAGCATAGTCACAGGGTAATGGAAGTAAAAACCGTAATTTCGATTTACCATTCCTAGCGTACTCAACTATATGTGGTCCAGATAAACCACAGGTTTCGGAGGTTACGGTGTAGAAACAAGAATTCTCTATTATAAGTAGGAAGCAACTTAACGATTAACAATGAGCGCAGTAACGAACGATGTGTGGAAACAATATGCACTTAGAGTGTTTGTCAAGGCCCCCAGATCTGCAAGTGGATGACTAGGCAAAGTGCAGCATGTTCAGGGATCAGTTTCAAAACCGTCCTCCATCAATTTTGGCTTTGATAACACTCCTGAAGATAGCCATCTGAATCGGTTGAAAAGTCGAGTATTAAAACTTTCTCGTAACGCTGTGTTCTTTTTAATCCACTTATCACAGGTGAACACTGTCTGCACAAATGGAAATTAAGAACTGAGGAACGGCACGTTAAGAATTAATGGCAAATATCTGAAGTGTGACTCTGAACCAGACATTTAGATAATTGGAAACGCTACCTTACTGACAGGCATGCACAGCTAAAGACAAAAATCTTCGTCGGTAGCCTATCTTTGTAAGTCCCGAAAAAAAGTTATAAGAAATAGATATGACAACTTTGAACAAGTGATTGTGAATAACCAATGAAGAAAACCTAGTAGTGAACAATCCCACCTGTATGGATAAATTTTCACCAGTAGTCCTAAAAGGTGGAAAAGATATAAAAAAAACCGATAAAACCCGAAAGCCTATTTAAATCCAACACCCCACACAGTCGAGTACGCGCTATATGACCAATGTTACACTCCTCACAGACCAACACCGACACCTACCTCATCATCTCCTTCCTCACGTGCCACGGAGCAAACAACGTCTCCATCGCCAGCATCATCGTCAACCGATTCCATCACCAGATTCGGGTTGAATTCAAACACCTCACGGCCACTAATCTAGACACCGGCATGAGAAAACGAAGAAAATGTAAGTAATCGGTATGGCAGAAATTCCGATAAAAACGTCTACAATAACTATTAACAGTCTGAAGAGGCGGTTCTAATCGAAAACGCTTGATAGATAATAGTGTATTATCCCTTTGAATGCCCTATGTTGAATGTTTTTCAAAATCAGTAACGAGAGGTAGACAACTCAGAATTGAGAGTTTAGGCGTGCCCATGTAGGCCTTCAAGAACGATTGGGATGCAATTGCGCAGTTATGCGTATCACATATTTTTAGTTTGGAAACACTTACGAATACTATATAAATTCTAAAACTATGAGGGAATTTTGACATTTCACAGCCAAAAAGGACAACAAACTGTAGACAATCGTTAGCATGAGAGCTGCAAAAAGCCATTCATCTTTTATGTTATGCGACGAATTTGACGATAAGCTGGTATATACCAGCACAGTTTTGATAACGTTTGGAGATAGCACCAGAAATGTCAGAAAGTTTGCTGTCCCACTTGCCTATGAACCTTCTGTCACCAAAGAGCACAAATCAGACACTGCAGTCAAGCAAGACTGCGTGAAAATAAGTTCTAGTGTTGATCTGGAGATTACCAAATCGAACAGCACCCGCATACATGAACCTGACTAATAATCCGAAATATGCTACTTGAGCGGTTTCATCAGTAGACTACAATCAGAAACGTATACACCAAATAAGGTAATGAGTGGCACCAATAATGAAAATCGAGCACAGGTTAGAACGAAGTCCAAACGAATGCGAGATCCTTAACAAGATAAATATTAGTTGCCATTCTATACCATGTTAAATGTAGACAACCACAAATGAGCAACATTCCAAGGAGCCCGACAGGTAACCGTTACGTCCTGCGGAACAAAAGGTTGACGTAAGGACGTTTATCAATCGAAAACAGCTAACACAGTAACTTCCGAGCTGTCGCGTCTGGTGTAACTCAAGCCGTGCGAAAATCACACGGCACAGCTTACGATGGGTTGGAATTCATAAGGCGTTCAAAACACTGAGGTTTGAGAAACAGAAGTAACATGCTTAACGGTACGCTGGAATGGTTTATTCCAAAAAGACTGACAAACTCTACTGTTGCAAACGCTGCGGTGCTTTCTTCCATGAATATCATCCGCATGCAAAGACCAGTTTTCGTGACCGTATAAAACTGAGTGTACAGAGAGACTGAGTAATTTGCTTCACGACAAAACGCTGTTGGTGAACATCGACCGTACATTATATGTTATTAGAGTGAAGTAGGCGTATTTTGTTCGGCACTAACTGGTCCAAATGGTGTATGTTAGTCCGCGAGCTCCTTTTGAAAACGAGTATCAGATGCACATTTTGTAACTAGTAGAAGTCGTCAGTAGTGCACGTCTTTGCCACAGCCTGGATTCGAACTCCCGTGACACGAATGGTGCGGAGCGTACGCACACGATAAGTTGGCTGTGCTAATGCGAGGTGAATAAAGAAGTGGCCTCATAAATCCACGGCTGGAGTTCAACTCCAGGTTTTGACAAGTATATCAATCACTGACGAGATCTAACAAGAGCGAAACTCGAAGAAGACGAGCTAAAAAGCCGACGGAAATGCGAAAGCTGCAATCAACTGCGAGCGGCGTTCAGCTAACACCAACCGAAATGTCCTACTAGTCGGCAGGCTTGTGTGCTGTTTTGATCCGGCGGGCTGTACTGACTGCGACCTCGGTCGTTGCAGGTCCAACCATGTCAGATTGGCCAAAGGAGAGCAGTCAGACAAAAGGCAGATGCGTCCGTTGTGAAGCGTTCGTTGTGTATGGTGTGAGTGTGTTGTGTTTTGGTTGGGTTTGGCATTCTTTTTCTGCCTGATCTGATTCTCTGTTCGTGTGACTGGTTTCTCTGTGAAGCATTATATCTGTGTGAATGTGCCGAATGTCTTGGGTTGTGAATGTGGAACCTGCTCTAATCGGTAGATGCTTATGCCTCTGTGGGTGCGTGTGTTACCTGCTGACTTACGGTACAAACTTTTGAGCCAAAGGCTTTGGTTGAGGGCGTCCTGGCAGTACCCTAAGCCCATAAAAACCATGAATTTACAACAGAAACCAAATACTATACTGCATTGGCCGTCGCGCAGGATAAACCGGGTCGCCCTATATGTTGCACATAGCAGGGTGGATAGGCGAAAATATGCTACTCTCAATCATTCACCCTCATACTGTCCCCCCAACATTAATCCTAGAGCAGATAATGCTCACTCAAGTTTCAGTAACCCGAAGAGCAACCTGAAACAGGCCCGGGGACGCAAGACGCTCTACGTTGGAGCATGGAATGTGTGCACGCTGCTGAATCGGACGGCCGGAACGTCGCACTGCACTGGTCGCGATGGGATTGCGTCGCTATGGTATCGACGTAGCAGCCTTGAGCGAGATAAGGCTTGCGGACCAAGGTGAGTTACGGGAAGCAGGTGCTGGGTACACCTTCTACTGGATAGGTTACCCGACAGACGGTGCTCGAGAGTATGGTGTCTGTTTCGCAGTTGCTGATAGAATCAACGCTTTGATGATAGGCGAACCGCACGGCTGTCTATGCACCTGCGACCTGGTCGAGGTAAGTGTGCTCCATTTGTTAGTGTTTATGGTCCACCTATGTGTCACACTGATGATAGAAAGGATCAGTTCTATGAGCAACTGTCCGCCACCATCCGGTCGGTGCCTGTGACTGATCGACTGTTTGTTCTGGGCGATTTGAACGCTCGGGTCGGGCGCGACTCGATAGCTTGTCCGGGAGTTCTCGGACCCTATGGCATTGGTTCAGTGAACGAGAACGGTGATCATCTGCTCCGCCTGTGTACTACTCACGAGCTGGCTATCAGGAACAGTCAATTCCAGCTGGATGCGAGCGACATCACGACGTGGATCCATTCACGAAGCGGTCATCACCATTTGCTTGACTATTTG
>LUCH01003632.1:0-10611 GCA_013368495.1 Paragonimus heterotremus | reverse complement strand
CAGAAACTTGAATGTCTGTAGTCTTCTATACATTCTTTTCTTGAGTATTGTTAGTGTTGAGTGATGAATTGTTTGCCTGATCTTTTCATAGTTCAACTTTGAATTTTGTTTTTCAACTTTATCCTCTTTGGACTGCACTAAAACGCACTCGTACACTGAAATGCTTCTTGCATTACATTTTACGTATCTTTCTTATTAGTATAGATCTTGTCATTGTAATCTTTCGGTGTACTTATTTTCCGAGAGATAAGGATTTCGTTTTCATGCTGGTCATCCAGTTGGTCAACCAACATTGGCCGGCTGGACAAAAAGGCCTCGCTCACACACCTACTGGTCTTATTCCTTCGCGTTTACACCGGATACGTGGTGTATGAGTGGAACCGCAAGCAATGCAGCGCAAGCCACTTGGGGTGATGGTTCAAAGCGCAGGCGTCCTTTGGCTTCGGTCACTGTGACATATATATATATATATATATATCGCGTGGTGGGTGAGTCAATGCCCGAAAACTGTAGCAAGGGTAGAGCAAACAAAAAAAACTTACCCCAGCCATACGACCTTGTTTGAAATCTGCCTCTCTTTTTAATTTCGCTGAGCGTCCCAGGGCGAGCTTCTCTGAGCGCTAAATGAAAGAGGTCCAGGTGAAAAAGGTCGCAAAAGGAGTACCTTTCTCTTTTTCCATTCCAGGAAGGTTTTGAATGTGACCTTGGTCTGATTGAGACCGAGGGCTTGGCGCTGTTTAAACAAAACACAGAAAACCGTTTAGGTTAAAATAGGACAGTCAAACTAAGAACAATATACACAAAACAAATTTATCCGCTTTGGTATTCCAGAAGGTACGTTAGTATGGAATGGTTAGTGCAGAATGGTCAACTGGAGGGAAATGGCGATTTACATCAGAGGATAGATAGAAACATTTCAACGAACCGGTTGCTGGAGGACAAACGACGTTACAACATTGGCGTATTTAAATACGAACCAGATCATGTAGGACAGCATTTGTAATCAGAACTGTATGTCGTTTTTACATGTCTCTCGAGTGTCCACACTGTGTGCGAAAACTGTATGATACATAAGAATAAAAGGTTGGCAATTTCTTCTCAAGAACACAGACACACATGTGTATGAAGCAAAAGAAAGAAAAAAGAAATATGCGGAGAGTAACATAAGAATTAAGACTACGGAAACAGTTCAGCGTTTACTTTCACCATCATCATCATCATCATCATCATCATCATCATCATCACAAACAGCAATACACCAGTGGTTCACACTGATGCTTAACTGCCACACAATCATGAAGGGGGAGAAAAGCAAACGCTGTATAGCAAGACAGAAGAAAAAAGAGGGGGACGGGATTTAACTACTAAAACTAGCTACATCTATAGTCAAACATTTAACATCAACGAGCCTACATCTTGCAAACAAACAACCAAGCTATAAATGAAAGTAAGACCTCATCAGCAAGACAGCTTCTTTACGACTTTTACTGCACCGCGTTATTAAATGCACTCACTTTACAGACAACTCGGACAAACATCCACAATATTGACACTACTGAGCCCGATTAGCCGCCATCATATCTAAGGTCTCCAACCACCGACCATGTGAGTCATACAGGCCTCAGTCTGACAGACGAACCAGACCTACCGTGGACAACCACTTCGTGAACGACTTTAGTTCTCTACGCCATGATATCATATATCCACCTCGCACTTCAGGTCAGTCGGCCGTAGCACTGATAAAGGATGCTTGGAGTGGCATACTACTAGCTGGCATCCTCAGTACATGGCCTAGTTATATGTCTTTGTAAACGTGGGGAATGAACAGAAGAACTCGCTTCGCCGTCACTATCAAATAACCGCTCGCTAACCTCCTTGTTGATTACTCGCCTGTGCCAACCGATACGAGCGATCAAACGCCGACATCGGTGGTCAGTCATATACCTGAAAACAATCCACGTCTTCTACTCCAAGTGGCCAGCCTTCACTGCCGTAAAGCAACATAACTCTCACTGTCGACCTATATATGCGACCATTAAGCCACAGATAGATAATGTAACGCATTTTGCTGCCGTGTTGTTGGCGCCAATTTTGTTCTCGATTGTGTAAGTCGTGTGCATGTCTTACTGGGACTTCGGCTCACGCTTGTATCTGTTATCTCGTTTTACAGGATTATCGTTGGAGCCCGTACTTCAAAATAACGTTGTCCCTGGTGTCTCCACGTTGCTCAAAGTTGGTTCACGAAGGTAGCGGGTACACGAAGCCAGAACATCTGCCTTGCCTGTTACAATTCCTCCCTGTCGCCATAAGTGCACCAGATTGGCGAATACCAACCTAACCTTAGAGATACGCACTTCTGTTTCACTCCGTTCATCTCGGCCACCGCTGATGCAACTTCCCAAGTACAACAACAATCTCCATGGTTTCATTATCTAACATTAATTCTACGTAATCACAGCAACCACGCAGAACTTCGCACTTTGAAGCTGCAAAACGCATTCTTAAGTAATCGGCAGAGCGCGAAATAGCGTCTAGCATTGTTTGTGCTGCTTGGAAAGTGTTAAACAGTAACACCTTGTCAACAGCACAATCCAAATCAGCCTGTCTTTCACCAGGTAGAAGGTCCATGCCGGCATCTCGTGAATACCTTAGAGTCCTCAATTGTTTCGTCTATCACAAAAATAGACAAAAATGGTGAAACTGGACAGCTTGATGCGCACCGCTCCTCGTATCGAAACTGTCAGACAGTTCACCGTAAACCTTAACCTGATCTGAAGTATGGAAATGAAGCGCCGACAGAATGTTCATATACTTGGCCGAAACACCTCTACGTTGAAGCGACTTTATAAGTGTAGATCGATCCATCGAATCGAATGCAACTTTGTAATCAAGAAATCCAGCAATTGTTGATCGGCGGTATACATGATGTTGCTCCAGAAGTCGGCGAACAGTGAACATGTTATCAATACGACCCCACGCAGGACGAAATCCTGTTTTCCCCCAACATTTATTCCCTGAGCTGCAGTGAGCCGACGAAGTACATAATGAGTGTCAGAGCCCTAGAAATGACTGAGGTCAAACTAACTCCTTTGTGGTTTTGCAAGAGCCCCTGATACCTTACTTGAATATGCGAACCATTATTGAGTGACTCCAACAAGGAAGAATGGTTTCCGTTGTCCATGCAAGTTGAAACAACTCAGTCAAGGCTTCTACTGCAGCCTCTTCACCTATAAAAAAATACTGACACGAGATCATCGGGCCCAATACATCTGAATCGGAATGCAATTTTAAATCTCAGTGGGTGATTCTAAATCTACCGATCAGGGTGCTGCATTACAAGTTTGTGGCGGCAACACTGTAGAAGAACCAAGCCAGCTAAACTGACCTTCGAATTGTTCCACTCACCGCTCTAACATCCTGGACTTACTACAGATGAGAGTACCATCTGCCTCGCTGATGACTTCACTCATAGACGGTCGCCTGGGATCAACAGTACGATGTGCCGATGTTCTCTGGAACAAAAGCGTTTCCATTCCCATAATTTTCTCCATTAACCAAGCCTCACGATCAGCCTGTCGGCTATTTTTCAGCTTCCTAAAGATCTCTCCTAAACGTGTTACGTGAACGGCCAGAACGAATGTTCTGCCTGGCTTCTAACAAATTCAGATATCTCTCTAAGATCAAATGTTCGTTCGACTCTCGAACCCCGGTGCCACATGCTACAGTACCTGCCTCACGAATGACCTATGAGATCTCGATACAGCAGCTGGGATCTTCAGAGTGAGAACAACTAAGACAGTTTTTGGTACTTATACTTTACCGATTGTATAGCTAGTTTCTCAACAACCAGTGGTTGTCGGTTAGGTCGTTGACCAGCAAAAGTAAGAGCGAAACGACAATGTACTAAAAGATGATTTGAATCCAAGAATACACTCAAGTAAGACAATAGCCCTGAATTGGACCATACCACCTATAACTGACAGCTAGGTGGTCTTTCTAAGACCAAGCCCGATTCGGATACAGAGGGCGCCAAGTATAACACTGACGCGCATGTTGCCTAAAACTAATGTAGGCTGAAATTAACTGATGCCCAGCGCACACTTATGGTCAGCGCATATCTTGACGTGGTCAGTGTTGTGCATTATCACGATCCGAAAGACAACGGTGACATGAGTTCGGTCCTTGCAGATACAACTTTGTCATCTAGGTCAAAGGGGAGCAATCAGAAGAAAACATGCATTCATGGGGTTGTATATCGCATTACTGACAGCGTAAGAGTGCTTAGGTAGTGAAGCACAATTCTACGAGCATATAGCGAGAATATCATCACAGTCACAGCAATGCTGTCAGAAGGATGGGGCTAAAAAGAATGTACGTTCAAACAAAGAGCACTCCGATCGCCCAACGGATGACAGCGACTGCCGGCGTATTACCCAATACGGTCGAAAAACACAGTATCATCCGGAAAACTGATATAACTTCGAGTACATCCGCTACGCGCAGCAGTGCTCAAAATCAGACATCAATACCTTATTCACTGCGTCCTCGGGCTAGGCAAGCCCCTCACTGCCAAGTGAGACACACGCTTGAGTCACTGGCTCCGGGTAGGGTCTCCCAAGAAAACCCTATATCTTGTTGTCTCGCACGTCAGACTTTTGAGTCACAGACTCGGGGTGGAATCCCTCAGGTCAATCCCCTTCCGTGACATAAACGACCGGGAAGTATCAGAAGCTGTCGTTCTCCTGACAGTAACATCATTCAAACAACACGACGTCTTCCTAATATTTTACACCCTGCCCCACATGAATTATGCCTTCCGTGTGCCTTCGAGTAATAATTGATTTCTGAAGCAAAGATAACTAAAAAACAGTGGCGCCCTCAATGGCCGCACTCTCTAACAAGTCGATCAGCGAACTGCTCTGGCAAGTACTCCCACAATTTTAGAGCTTGATGTGTGCTGCGTGTGGGAGACATGAGTCTACTATTCCAGTACCGATATTCATTTGGGCTCACCTCTAGATAACTGTGTGCGCTCCATTTTGCTTTATGGTTCGGAAACGTGGCCTGTTCACAAAGAAGATATCAACAAACTTGCTGTGTTTGACCATCGTTGTCACCGCCAATTGGTCCAAATTAAGTGGACTGATCGCGTGAGCAATGTGGAAGTTCGCCGGCACATATTCCGGAATGCTCGGGATGCGCGATCAATTGGTCAACTAATTACGTTGCACAGCTTGAGATAGTTAGGTCACGTACTCCGTATGCCAGCTGAGCGTTTACCGTACCGAGTATTGTATACTGAGACCACCAACAATTGGGTAAAACCGCGTGGTGGTCAAACAACAACGTAATCACGAAATGTGAAGACCCCGAGCGCTCCACTGAGCAAATTGAGTGTCGCCTACTTGGCTGGGGTCTTCGTGATCACTCAAACCGGTGGTTAGAGACGCTGTCCGAAGTGGCAGTGTGCCGCAGTCAACTGCGTACCTGCATCCACACCACTTCTAGTTCTTCCGCCTAGTTTTGTCCTACTATTATCGACATTATTACCACTTTATAACCTATTTAGCAACATTTCTTCTTCTAGGATAGTATACGTCTGAAGTGGATGGCCGTCCGATATACAACACTTTCTAGTCAAGCCCATAGCTGCTATGATGATTATGATGGCTTGACTAACGTCGTCCCTATTTTCAAAAGGAGCTCACGCACACCGTGTGCAAATCACAGAGGGATTAGCTTTATTCCTATTGCGTTAGAATTATTAAGAGTTAAATGATGGGAAACAGAAGTCAGTGTCGTTCGCATTGGGAGTCTCCGCGTCAGTCGCAACTTCTTCTTCCCCATCCCTCCACATTTGTTTCCTCCTTTACTTCACACGTTACATTTTTCGTCTTCCTATAATGTGGCATACTTGTTACTACTGTGGTCTTTATATTAAGGTTCCCATGACTCAGAGTCGGCGGATGGAGACTTGAGGTGCGATGATGTCTAACTGAGCTCAGTGGCGTGAATGTTCTTTGGTCGAGTTGTTTGTGAAGTAAGAGCACTTAATGAGGCGAGGTAGTAAAAGTCGTAAGGGTGATAATGAGGAATCTCTCCAACGTTCTCTAATTATTTACGTTTAACTTTACAGCTGCCCTTACAAATGCACTCACCATAAACATCATCAATAACACTGCCGTGAATCTAGTATCGAACACTGTTTACTCAGCGAGCCCAAATTACTGCGCTTTTCTCTACTTCAAAAGTCCACTCCTGAGGTTGTCAGTTGTTAACATCAATCAATAGTCTGTGGATGATTGCCTGCCACTAGAAGCAGGAATTCAGACTTCGAGTTCCCGAAACTTTGTAGAGCGCCCGACCCGAACCGTGCGCCCTCCTGCTCTTTTAATGGATAGCGGCACAGCTTCAATTAGACATCTGGCGGCTTTGATCCAGAAACTCCAGATGACGAGGGTTTGGTTAACATTATCCTCATTTTCAAAAAAGCTTACGCGCTTTGTGTGCGTGTGTGTGAACTGACCTAAATTCCACTGTTTCAAAGTTGTTTGCAGGCACTACGAATCGTAAACTGAACAAAACGTACAAACAACATATCCGTTAAAAGCAAACTGGGTTTCGCGCAGCCCACTAGTACACTGATCATATTTTCACACCCCGCCGGATGTTTGAACTCCGTCATTCATAAACAAGGCCGATGACTGCTGACTTTTCATAGAGGGGTCGCGGAATCAGTTGAACTAGCCACGCTCATGGACTCTCTACAGAAGGGTATACTAGAGAAGTACATCGACAAAATGAAAGCAATTTACAGAGATATCAGGCAGGGTTAAGCTTTATGACAACATATAGCTGTCCTTCAGCATCTCAATTGGAGTGCGACAAGGATGCCCGACCTTCCCTTTACCAAAACTTGCAGCAGGCGAGATCCTAAAGTGCGCACTGAGAGCTTGTTAATGTGTTGTTGTGGACCTGCGTCCACATTTTCTCTTGAATGTAGATGATAATACTTTAAACCGAGGGTACAAACATAACCTACGTCTTAAACAAACTAGACGCCTCGATTTATTAGTTTAGTATGCTGTTAAGCTTTACAAGTGCGGTGCGTCGTTGCAAGATTTGTCGAACGCGTCGGATCTCAACCTTCGTGATAGGTTTTTGGACGTAGTGGAGACGTTCGCGTAGCCTGGAAGCCGCATCATGGGGAGGCAATACGTACATGTAAGGATTGGATGGCGTTTGCTAATTTGTACAATACGTGGCGTCAGAATGACCCTGATTTTTCTGCCAAAAGCAACGTGTATAAAGTAAACGTGGTTATACTGTACGGTTGCAAAACCTCGCTCATCCACGCGGAGACAATTCGCTGGGTAACCCTTTCCGATCATCCGTCTCTGAAACATCAGCGGCGAGCGAGGGAAACAATGTGCCGGCGTCGAGACATAGAGGGTCTGTCAAACCACGAAAAAAATGATCTCGTCCAACAAGCCTTGTTTGTTTGGACACATCTTATGAATGCCAGGCCATGCTCTATTTACGGCTGGTGGGCTAGGCTGAAAGCGACAACTTGGTTACCACCAAAGGAACTGAGTCAGCAACACGAACGCGGCCACGGAAGCTCGCTTTAACAAGGAATTTCCCGCTTTTTGACTGTGACCCGACAGTTAAAGACGGTACCGGACAGGAAAAGAAAGGACAGCAGTGGAATTCGTGTTGTGAATCTGTGTACACCGATGATGTCTTCCTCAAAACACTTGAAACCGCATAAGGCGAGGTGGGGAAGTATAAACCATAACACTAACAGGCATCAATCACACGTTCTCTGCATTTCACGAGCCAGGAAAGAACGAAGCTTAACCCTACGTCCATAAGACCAAACCCGACCACCACCACTAGTAGCATAACCCTAATTATATACCTTGAGGCGGGCAGAATGAAAGTATTACACTTCCACTTTTGTGAGAAACCAACGAACACATCGTGAGCGTAAGTTATGGGTTAGTCCTCAAAGCCCTTTAGGTGGTGGTTACTTCAATCCTTATGTAACGGTGCTTACGTCCACCTACCTACACCAAATCCAAACGTATTCATCTTCATATCAAAATATATACAATGATAGGCAGTTGGAACTTCACTATACCGGAATAACCAGAACGAAACGCAAACGCAACAGACAAAACTTTCGAAAGTCGCCACGACCCACGTTTGCCCACGTGTAGCAAATATAACAAACGATATTTTTGACAACCGCATTCACTTGTACGCTTTTGATGATTTTGGTTTCTCAGCTACTTTTTAGTCAAGCCATTTGTTTTGTAATATACGTCACGGGGTTCGCTAGCTTGGCGTGATCTCTCTGTACACTCTGCTTTTCAGGGTTGGCACAAATACACGACGGTCAATGCGCCTAGTCCTTGTTTTTCATTGTCGATTGGTTTGCTATAGTGACTAGAGACTGGGTATTATTCTGCTGGACCAGTTCCAACACACGACCCATTGAGCCAACTTACGCATGAGGGAGCCGTACCTCAAAACAAGTCAATAAGCGGTTACGGTAGAAATGCCGGTGATACAAGGCAAATACATTAAAAACCATTACTTACTTCCTTTTCTATAAGATCATCCAAAGAAATCGTTTCCTTCTGTTCTTCCATCTTTTTTTGATCCCTCTTCAACACAAACCCTAATGCGTGAATTAAAGAGGTCAGAGATTACCAGGTGGAAGCGCATGACGATAATGACAAGATTTTCCATTTGGACACTCCCAAAACCAGCCATATTTGAGGTTTTCAACGGCGTCTAAAAAGTATTTGCAAATCTAACGAAAATTAATCAGTACGCGAGATTCATAATGATTACAATTGCTGAGGGTGGGAGTCCTTTGTTGGTTGCATCGTGCTTTTTTGACACAACCTCTTCCAATTTCTCCATGTCCCAATCGTCCATACGGCCATCCAAGTTAGTTTCCTCAACATAGATTCCACGCTTTTCCCCTTTTCGTTCGATTGAGAGGTCATGTGAAAATTTACACTTGTCACCCTTCACACAATGCCCCTGCTTGAAGAACACACATAAGACAGATTTTGGATCCACGCCTGAGTATCCAATGATGAGTGGATAAAAACCAAACCTTTCGCGCACTTTTGCAACTCAGCCACAGGTTTGAATAACTCATTCAACTCAGCTTTCTCACGTTTTTTCTCTTCTTTCCGTTCCTGTTTTTCTCGCTCAAGTCGTTCAAGCTGGGGAAAACGTGAAGTAAGTATTTAAAGAGTACCTCTTTGGCCGTTTTATTTCCCTGTGTCACTTGCAGCTGGACATGTTGTATGAACTTCTGTTGTTTCCCACCTTTTTTGTTTTTCAACCCAAACGTTTTATCCTAACACATATTGAACGTTAGCGTTCGTTTACCTCAATGACTTTCTGTTTTTGTTTCTCCACTGCCTTTTTGGACACATCCTGCTTCTTCGGCGGCATGTCGGCTGTCAACTAGCCGGACCACATCAGTAAAGTCAACCAATCACCAATTCGTCACCAAGTTGGGCTATGATAATTGGTCAACGAGTTTACCTCGGTTCAGTTGATCAAGTTTAATTAGATGGCTGCATTAGTGGATTGATGAAGAAAGTTTGAAGCGTGGCTACCTACAAATTTTGTATTTCAGTAGATAGGTTCTCAGACAATTATGCATTTTGAGGGATTCACTTTGGAGGTCGTCCAAAAGAAACAATCCTTTTGGCGCGGCTAACTCGAAATTTGATTCAAATTTTATCGTTTTTATTGTCTACCCTTTTTCGCTCTATTGGTGCCGTATGCATCAAAAAATTACTTACGATTGTTGTTGTTTGTTACCGAATAACATACCAAATCACTACATGTTGAAATTTTTGAGTTGCATTGTATCAGCTTTTGTATCTGTTTTACATTGCGCGTTGCCTGCTTCTACTAACAGTGGCGCGAGCATTTGCGGCCATTATGGATGCAAAATGTTGGCACAAAACGGTATGCAGTACTACAAGTTTCGGAATCGATATCACTTCAAATGCACTGGCCTCCACGAGCGCCAGTACCAACAAGTTGCTTCTTCTGCTGTTAATTTTATCTGCATGGGCTGCAGGTTCGACAAACGTCAAGGCGTCGCTTTGCCTCTGGCTAGTCACAAACGCTGCGCGGAAATTAGAGAGAAGCAGGAAAACTGCGACGGTCAACGCGGAACCATTTTTAGTGGCACAGCATGCTTTTCCTTTTTTTTCATAGCGAATAAGATAGACGAGCACCAAATGTTCGATGGTTCAATGGATTGTAAACGGACGTAGAAAGCTGGAGCTTTTGAGGTTTCCGTATCTCGATGCGTTGAATCTGGAGGACCTCAGCAACAGGCTGAAATGGGGGAAAAGAGGTGCAGTATCTGAACTAATGCAATAAATGTTGGTCAAGGCGAGTCTTGAAAATTGCTACAGAGCTGGAAGAAACAACATAGTCCAGTAGAGCATTCTAAGCCTTGCAAACGCGCAATAAGAAAAGGCTGTCTACATTCTAGTCTGCTATTTTGAATCTCTAGTTTTAGGGGGTGACTCCTAAACGTCAAGCTACTCCCCTTGTTGAGCA
>LUCH01003631.1:39568-55977 GCA_013368495.1 Paragonimus heterotremus | reverse complement strand
GTAAGAGAAGTTGAAGATGCCGTCCTACGCGATTTTTTATTTCAGTGACATCGTCCATTGCGTCTATTTGGTGAAACTTTGTTCGGTCCTCTAATATTGACAGCATCTTCTGCACATACCCCTGCCTATCTAAAATGACTACACCGGAGCCTTTGTCCGGCTTAAGTATTACAACATTTTTCGGTTCAAGTTCCCTTAGGGACTGTAGGTGTTGTTTTGTAACAGAGAACCGGCCGTTGATGGGAGTCATGATAAACCCATTGGCTATATCAATGAGTTTGGTTTTAAGCCAACCTAAGTTGTCAGCAGTAGTTGGTTGAAGATGTGACAACTGATCAATTAGGCTCTCAAACTGAGCTCCAACATAAATACGGTTAGGCTTATATGGTGGTATTTTATAATCTGGACTCACAGTTAAAGCTTCTAATTGCAAGGAATTCAACTGTACTGAAGAACAGTTCAATACATACTTACTGGGATCAAGTGGAATTGGTTCTTCCGCAAACGGTTGATATAAGTCTTCTTTGTACGATCGACGATCGCCTTACAGAATTTTGTACACACAATACGACCACATAATGACAAGTTTTCTACGATGGGAAGAAAACGACAGTGTGTTTGACGCAAATCCACCAGTCGCATTTGTGCAGTTTCGATGTGTGCAGTCACAATACGTCTGAGGTTATTGTTCGTCACCTTCAGCTTGTTTATTTCTCGAGAGCCGCAAGAATTGATAGGGATATCGACCGTCACGTGTGCATTCAGTGAGAAACGATATCCTGGCTTGTGCATTCAGAATCTTATTACGTCATCCCAGTCAGATTGTTGTTTGTCTGTTGTATGACAAGCAGGTTCGTTGTGAGTGGTATACGTCTCACGAGTAGCATATTAACCACAGGCGATATTCAGGAATAAAAAGGCAAGCTCCGAACGCTAGGAAGACGATAGACAAGAATATACTGACAGGATGGTGTGTACGCGCTATGGCAGAAGTTCCGCCAAAGCGAATGATAATGATGTATGTGAATGCATGTCTGATGTGCAGATGAGTGTACGCGTTTGTGATTTGCTTTTTGAAATGGCTCATACGGGAGTTTGCGCAACCATCGATTTCTCAGGTCAATCATCTTTTGCGATCACAACAGTCTACTCTAATCACATGAATAAAAGTATGTGAGATGTGTGGAGTGTTAGAGTTGCTAGCCGCAACCGAGCACTTAGGGAGACTACACCATTTTATTGTATACCAGTTTAATGATAAACAGAAGACTGCGTGGAGAAGGAAGGGAGAAATGAGATAAGAATCAAAGAACAAGAGAGGAAGGAAATTACAACAATGAAGGTAAATGGCGCTATATGTGCCTGAATGCTAACGGTCATCTCGAGATAATACAACCATCCAGCTACTTCTTGAGTGCATCGACTGACGATGCCCGGATAATTGACGTCGGAAGTGCATTCCATGTAGAACAGACTCGGACAGCAAAACTTTGTCGCCATTATAAGGGGTTACTTGGTGATATGTAAACTGTGTACTTATGGCTTCTTAGACCCACTGTGTCAGCCAGTTGGGAAGATTTTTTTAAGGGGAATGAGGTAACATAGGTTTTGGTGTACTGGTATAAGGTCACTCATCAAATGCCTGCAGTCTAGTGGGAATTGTTCCACTTTCAACAGAGAGTCCTCATTTGACAAGAAAGATAGACCCTCAACCCACTTAGTGACCCGTCTCTTGACAGTCTCCAGAGCAGTAACGTCCTTCTTAGACCACAGTTCATTATGCCATATGTAAAAGTCAGTTAATTCCGTCTTAAAAAATAAGGCATTGTTTTCATCGAATTTATTGATGTTTGTTCGAGCGCATTCTTAATTTCAGACATTTTATTATGGCTGCGCTGTAGTGATCGTTGAGGTAGGTGCGGAGAAGTTTGGGTGTTTTTCTTCGTACTTCATGGTATAGATGAAATTAACTTGCTTCGTATATTCTGTTACTAAGATTAGGGTGAGTAATTTCAGAACGTCATATTATTTCCTCTCTAACTGAGGTGCTTACGAAGGTACGGAATTTTAAACAAATCCCAGAAACTTATATTATTGTGGTTCATGTTAGATTGTTGTACAGGTTCAGGATGGCATATTCGGGTTACTCGACATGAACTGACAAATATTTGTAGTACTATTAAAATGCCTAGAAGGAATACTGTAAGGCTGCTGTGTTTTACCTCTGCTCCACCTCGATTATGCATTGAGGAATGCTATTTCTACTCCATCCTTGAAACCTCATCTTGCATCTAATTTTTCGTCCTATTCCTTCTCTGCTTCGGTTATATATAGGTGTTATGGCAGAAATCTGTTTGCTGGTGAATGGGATTTAACTGTTCTGATGGACAAATTTGTTTCTGGAATATATGGACGAGTCGAATCAAAAATGTTGTAGAAAGGTAGAACATATTTTCATTTCCCTGGCAGATTTCTCTTGAAAGTTAGTTAGAAGGGTGTTGGGAAGCTTCCCAAGCGTTGGAAATGAGTTCCAAAATTGTTTTGAATAAAATCACCGGCATTAGAAAGGCAGACAAAGCTTCGCTCGCAACTTTTTTCCACTGCCCACCGATGCTCGCAGGGGCCGTAGTGTCACTACCTGACGTCCGCCCGCCTCTTACCAGCCCATGTCCGCATGAGAACCGCGCGAGCCCCCCGACGTTTTGCTACTTGAGCAATGGGTTACGGATGTGTGAGATGGTACTGATTGGGAATTCCCGAGAAACTTACTAAACCGTGTTAGCCTGTTATATGTTTTCTTTTTCAGCATCGCCATGCTAGTACAAGGGGAAATGTGTGGTGTTTCAACTCAGACTCCTGGTGGACAATGGCTAGGTTATAGGGATTTGATAACGAACGTGCATATTCTTCGGCTTGGACGTTTTGGTGGGCAACTGATTTTCCACGGACTGTAGACAAAGAGCATCTAGGTCTCTTTGAAATCTTTTGCGTCATCATGTAAAACGTACTAGAGTTTCTTACTGCCAGCAGAAATCACAACGATAGAAAGTCGTTAACACGGACTGAAAGTAATGAAGTGTCCGGTAGAGAGCTTTGGGGTACATCAGTTGTGGCGATTAATGGTCTGGATGGCTCATTATTAACTTACAGTGTGTATGGCCGACAGTATAGGTATCGTTTGAGTCATAAACGAACCTCACTTCACAAACTCACTTTATTCAATTAATCCAGCAGTATTTCATGATCGACTTTGTTGAGCGCCTTCGTGAAAACCGCAAGATCAGTATCAACTGAAGAGCGTTCTTTGGCAGCTTTCGTTCGCGAGTCAGCGGCACTCGTTAAGTTGGTCGTGCATGAATGACCATTTCTGATTCCCTACTGCCTTGATGCAAACAGCCAGTGCGTAGTTCGATAGCTCCGCAGGAAATCGTCTACTGTGCTGTCTATCATTTTCGCCGTGCTTTGTAATGGAGCAATCGATCTAAAATTACTGGCGCACGTTCGATCTTCACCTTCATAAATGTGAGAGATGACACTGTGTTTCAAAGTTACTGTAATAAAACCTATAAAATGTCAGTGTTGAGACAAACCAGCAGGCTGTTTTATCGGCTTATCTGTGCATTTTTCAGCATGAATGGTGGTATCCCATCAAGACTTTGGTACTTTACAACGCGCAACAGGAGTAACTTTACGCCTACACTGAAATTGAAGGACGAATCCGAGAGACGATCAAGATAAAAGACCATAGCACCTGGTTCTGTCTCAATGGATTCGTTGAAGACATGTGCATACTGAGAACATAATATCTCTGCTGCTTTGGAATTAGAGAGAAATTTTTGATGGCCGCATGCGAAAGGGTGTATCAGCTGTCAGCGCGTACGGTTGCTGTGCACCGATTCCGACAACATTTGTGTTCCAGGTGTGAGGCGCCATTTCCAACAAAGCCCACTTCCCTTTCATTAGACACTTGGTTGTCGGTTTGAACGAAGGCGACTTGTAGGTGAGGCGTGAAGTGTGAAGTGGGAATGAACTTGTTATCGCATTGTTCAGTTGCAGCATAACGTGTTACAAACGTCATTTACCCTGCTGCGTTCTCCAGGTGGTGGTCAGTTGGTTTTACATAAGTTTTCCCACATCATTTAGAAGTTGGATCGTTTCAGATTGCGTCGAGCTGACAGTAAGGCGTGCGTGATCGTGACATTGCAGATTGGACAAAAAGTGATTGTGGCGTGGTCGTTTGTACCTGGTGGAGCACCAACTTCTATTAGGTTCACCATGTGAAGCTCACTAATCAATACCTTGTGTATTCGAGATGACCTGTGACCTTCTGTTTACCTCGTGGGTTCATTGATATGTTCGAGGAGTCCCACTTTTCACACGAGATTGCAGAACTCAGTGGTTGCAGTACCGGATGTTAGCCCACCGCAGAGACCTGCGTATGGGAAGATAAAACTGCCTGGGTCGATGCCCGCTGGTTGCAGTTACCGCGTAATATCACTGCGCATTAGTCTATCTCATTCTGGCGCTGCGAACGTGACAAGGTAAATGACGCACATTGACGTGTGGCAAGTGATACATTTATCCACAGAGGCCTTTCAAGTAAAAACGGAGCTGGGTGTCTGTTTTGAGGCTGCGCGCAATTCAACACTAACGTAGACGGCTAAAATCCAACCTCTTCTAGTACGCCAAACCTTGCGAAAAATAGAATAACCAGAAAGTCCTTTCTCCTGGTCGGATAACCGTGCCTCCACTACACCTAAGATCTTGGGCTCATTTGAGTCAACAATCTGCCGCAATTCCTGCATTCCTTTCTTCAGGGAGAGAACAACAGCCAACATACACCACCAGCTAGACATGTGTAATTACCTAATCTTAACTGGGGTAGTGTCTGCATTCAGACGTGTAACGAACACTAGTGAGCTAGGCCGACCATTTTAAAGTCGGCTGTACCACGTTTTCTGGCGGTGAGGTAGATATTAGGATACTTATGTTCTGGGGGTTTATTGGCTACCTGAACCACACTTGTTACATTAGGATGTATACCAGTAACAAGTGTTCTAGATTCGGACGTCGGTCTTCTTGCGTGAAGTCAGAGCTCATGTGGGAGGCTGGTTTTCAACGTGTACCGACTCTGAAGCACAGTGGACAAAATATCTGTCTTGAGTAGGATAATTTGCAGTATTCTGGGGGCTGAGATGGGGGTCAAGGGTTGAATAGACCATAATCTGCACTTGTCTACGCCCAGGTTCGGTTTGGCTTGAATAGTATTCCACTGGTCAATGTTGTGCTTGTGAGGGAGCAACGCTTCCACATCTTCCAGCTCCCCTAGGCTGCGCACAACCAAAATTCACGTTTCATTGTATTGGAAACGTTGTAGGTTTCAATGTATTGGTCACCGAGTCTCCCTCTTCACCCGAATGACTTCAGATGAAAGTCATTGAGTCCGGACAGGAAAGGCGCAGTTGAGAGAACTCCCTCGACTTTCACTATCAGGTCATGCGCGACACAGATTGACCGGGGGTATCCGTCTTGTTGACATTTTCGATGTCTACAGAGCGTGGGTTTATCTTCCACGCTTAGCCTAAGTACATTGCAAAGAGATCATTGCAAATAATCATCCATTTTTTATTGAACAACGTGCCTTCGTTTTCTACAGCGTTAGAGACAATGACACTATGTGTGGCAAATTCGAGACAGTGAACAATCCCGCGGGTGTTTTTGTCTTGTGTTCTCAGCTGAGGCCAGCTGTGTGCTTACGACATTCGATTAACGGACTACAGCCTTCATGGTTCGTACTGATTGACAACTTAGATTCACCAACTTGCTGAGGCAGAGTTACAATGCGTATAACACGCTCCCGCTTAGTATGTTCTGTCGAAGCTGGTCTACCGGCTAGCAGAGTAGACGGAAGACTTTGGCTGTATGTGGCTGCGATAAGGCCAGCTGGCATTGACGTGTATGGAAGGCATGTTGCAGATAGCCAGGAACTGACTGAACTGCTTGGCTTCTTTATCCTACGTGACTATATCCTTAGGATTGTCCGGTCGACAGGTCATACAGTGGTATCTGGGGACAGGAGTTGGTGAGTCTAGAAGCTTCAAACACAAGTTATATATCGTAACGCTATCTAATATTGTTGAAAATTCTTACCACTTTTGCATACGTTTTGATGGAATCGTGAAATCAATCATAAAAGTTGTGACGGGTGAGGATTTTACCACACAACAACGGTCCAACAATTCCTTGAAGTCTTAAGCGGAAAACCACTGACAGAGTCCAAATCTGTAAACCCAATTCCCTTTGTTTTTAGATTTGTGAATATCTGTTAGTTAGATAGATCGACCTAGCTCAGATTAATCAACACAACAGGATTTGTGCCGAGTTAGTTGTGTCCTTAAATACTGTGCATCACACTTCAGCAGCTAGTTTGTATCGGTGAGTGGTAATCCTTGGACTTGGATCAATCAGGTTGATAAGTGTAGGTAATTCAGTTCAACCGGTCCTCTCCATGATTGACTTGATTACACCCTAATGAATAATACTTAGTCTCATTAATCTGAGAACGATTGCACAAGTCATCAGTCAATCGACAAAAGAAAAAAATTTGAGTATAATTTCCTCTTTCGGAAAGAGTTCCGAATGTCCAGCACGGTATCCAAAGAGGGATATACATAACACTCTGGAACGAAACCGCGAAGGTGGTCTGAAAACTCTCAGTAATTTTTACATCATTCATTGAGATTCGACTTCAGGCCTGGTTTCCGCATTCGCTGAGAATCATTATGTGTTTTATATATTTGCAGGAATTGGCTGAGTTTCTCAGGAGCAATTGCCCTCATCAAACAATGAATCGACGCGTAGAGTTTCATTGAACCTATCAAGTGGTCCATTATAAAAATAACATTTCTCCATGTGGTTTCGGTGAACAGAAATGATACAGACAGAAATTTTGTCATTAGAACAGCTGTTTTTGATCTCGCCCAACACAGCCTGTTTTTCTCAGATGCGTTGAGAAGTGTGTACGCTCTTACTAGTATTTCTATGCAAAAATGTACATGTAAGCAGCACATGAAATTTGGAGAGGATATTTTTGTCAATTTAAATAGGGGTTTATTGGTTCACGAATCCGCCAAATTCAGTGAATTCCTGTTGAATCCTCGTGATTTCCGGCAACAAGATTCTAGGCACCACTGAAATGAGTGAGACAGACAGTTACAAACTCATGACTTGAACGGTTGTTTGCAGTTAATTCTATATTGGACCAGATTATCCAGGCCGTTTCGGACTGTAATAAATTGGTTGAGATGAACTCTGTCTCGATACATAAATTAGCACAACTTCGGAAAATTGAACGAGTTCGGTTTGTCGTTTCATGAATAATTAATGTGAAATAGAAATAGTTATGTGAGTGTTTGTGTGCAACACGTGGATACACATACATGAAACGTGTAATGCACTCGGTTTTTCAGAATTATGATAAAACCATTTAAGTAATCAAATTGGTGGGAGTAGAACGAAACAAGAATCACGTTTGTGTTCGAGCTTCACTACTAGTTATTATCGGCTACTGATCACATGCGAACAATACCGTTCCGTTCAGTTTACATAACGACTAATGAGTGAAACTTCAAACAGCAAAATACGGTCGCTTTTACAGGTACCATAGATATCTTAGTTAGCTGGTTGTCATTAGCATGGTATCGTTTGAATTTTGATGAGTTTAGAAGACTTACACCACTGATTCAAATTATGCTCAGTTGTTTCAGTGAAGACAGCAACTTCAACCTAACTGAGAAGTCCTATTCACGAGATTATCGACTGGATTGAACAGGGTGATTCTGTTCATTCTTTTATGGCAATGATCTGAGAAGCTGAACACTATTCATATAAGGTTGTGGTTGAGCGTTCAGATTTGATTATTCAGTCGTGCTTACTATGAGGTTGCTGGCGTTGTGGTTAACACCCCAGTCTCACAAACACGACGGTCAGAGTGCAATTTCCGGTCCGGACAATGATGTGCACTACTGATGAGCTCTAATAGGGGCGAAATTTGAATCTAGTGCTACCTTTCTGTGTGGGCCAGCAGATGGGCTTATCTGTGTGTGAAGGCTGCGATCATGTGAGGTTAATGTCCAGTTTTGAAACAATCTCACAGTGGTTTCACACAGGAAAGACTGTCCATTCAAATGGAGAAGCCGTTAAGTTTTAAGACAGCCTGTAGGTGTGCATGTTAGCTGTAGGCTCCAAATACCCAGTTCGTATTGTCAGTACTAATACGCCGCGTGGTTACAGAATTTTTTATAACTTTCATCCCAGATACGGTTGTTGTCTCAGTTCTTGTATTCCACTTCTGTTTATTCAGCAACTTAACCAAATATACCCAGCTGTACATATGATGTCATCGGTATCGAGATAATAGTGAATCCTGTTTACATTTATTTGCCGCGCATCACACGAGGTGTTGCTCTTTTTGTGTTTTGACAGGCTTGTGAGGTATCCCTGTGCATTCAGTTCGTAAGGTTTGTTAGATTTCATGCATTAGAACTGCACAGTTTTGACACATTTTCGTTTTGATGCCGACTGTCATAGTTGGGATCTGTAGCCGCTTGTTTTGCACATTCCATTACTTATCTAACGGTGACGCTGAATCTTCGATCGAATCTTATCCTGTTTTAGGTGACTACTAATTGATCACGCGCTTCTTAAGCACTATTGGGTCTTAACAGTGATAGAGCTTTCTTGATAAAATGGGATTTCGTTTGTTTGTTGAATTTCATCAGTTTGTCAAGGCTTGATGTAACGCATTTAAACGACCCCTTAATACAGTTACCAAAATTTACTAAGACCAAGGTGATTATCACATTGAACCTGAAGTGAGAGGTTACTTTCAGCAAACGCTGTACTTATTACCTCCTGACCAATGAGACACTCACGAGACATATATGAATTACTTGATGTGTACGCGGAGGTTAGATTGAGGTTCCATTAAAGCTTATGACTATCCTATCCTATGGCCAGCTCGCGGATCAATGGACTTTCGAGGTAAGCTTGACGAATTTTAGGCACTAATAATGGAGTGTCACGGTCGGCTATTTGTAGAGAAGGCCATAGTATTTTTAGATTATATGAACTACAAATCCGGCCAGAATACTTTTTGCATACTGCAGTGTATTTTGAATTAGTTCAGTCTGTCGAAGTTGTTGTGGACCTAATCCTACTACAGAGCGCACATTTACTAGCGGTCATTTCGAGCATTCGCCACGTCCAGTGACGCTCCATAAAGGCGCCTGGTCCACTGCTTGCTTCACAGTTCTGTCGTTCTGAGTATCCGGAAGTGGAGCTTCCACTGGGTAACAAGCTAACCGATACTTGATTGGGTTGGTGTTCTGTGACTCCATATAAAACCAACCACTCTAGACGGTTTCAAAGCACGGGCTATTTTTGATCAAAATTTGAAAAAACCATCGGCGACCTCTCGCCGACGCCTAACAGTAAACAGGCTAGGCCAGCGGACCACACCTGTTCAGAATTTGGCCAGATATGTGAGTCAAACCCTGGTTTGTCGGCGCATGCTCATACGCACCGATGCAGAAATGGTACAGAACAGAAAGTAGATGTTCAGCTTTAACCCATTTTTCACTGCACGGACTGTGACTGCAGCTTCTCGAAGAAAGTTGAACTCAGTCAACACAGGAGGTATGTGTATCCTGCCGAACGCAAATGTGAGAAGCACATGAGCATGGAAGCAGCCGGGTCAAATTGGTTTCAACAAGAATCAGCTCCTCACATCAAACACGTTGATGGGGTGGCTGCGTTGTGTTCCACTTGACGCGAACTTTATCACTGGCTCCTCTCACCCTTCCTAGGTCGTAGTCTGAGGAACATCAAGATGCGTCCACGTGCACTGATAGAAGAATACCGCTTCCGCTGACAGTCCAACCTGCTCATCACAGATAAACAAGGTTCCGGGTAGTGAGTTCGAAACAGATGATCACTAGGTGTAGTTTCATGTTTAGCTCAACCAACGTAATCCAATTTGAGTCTAATAGCGAGACTATCTTACACAATAGTGGATTGCTAACAGTTGCCTGCGGTCTTCTTGCAGGCATTTTCACCATGAAACCGACAGAATCACTGCTGAGCATGTACGACTCACAAGCCTTTCTCTGCACCTGGCGACTTGTTAGTCATGGAGTGCTCGTGTATCTGTCAGGAATTACTGAACTAGAAAGCAAATGCGGACCGTCAACCACGTTGCAATCCAAAGAAACACGCTGCCTTCACAGTCCTATCTGGATACTGGAGAACTGCCTACAAGACAAGCCACAACCTTCGGGCGAATTTTAGCGCGTACTGGTTCGAAGCATTATCGACTCATACGCACATTGATGTGCGAACTTCACCGGGTTGTTCCTTGATCGGCCCAGTCAGTGAAGATGGAATTTTCCGCACGCTGAAAAACATAGACGGTAGCGATGCAGGATTACAGAACTGTTGCTGAAACACGTTAGGCCTATGAGAGCTGATGTCTCAGTCAAATATTCTAACCTCTTTCTATTAACGGAAGGTTAGCCAATCCTTTTATGCTTTTCCCGCATCACGCCTGTTTTAAAAGTGGTTAACCCTATCTCTCTCAACAAACTGAGAACTCTCGCGACATTTTCAAGGCGACTACGTTGATTTCACTAGATGCTGGCCGATCGCTGGAATAAACGCTTGTACCTGCCCACTCTTCAGTCCGCATTTCTACGCCGTGATGGTTGTATCCAGGCAACCTCACTACTCCATGTAGTGCTCCGTAGCTTGTATACCATGTATTTCAGCCTGGGTGCGGCCTCTATTAACGTGTCCAAGGCGTTCCATTCTGTATCCTGGTATCTGATTAACAGATTGATCCATACCTTGATGCTTATCCATCCCTAACACACTACGTTATTCAATCCTACCAAAACTCTTCCGTCACGCTGGAACGCTTCTCTCTCCGGTTCCAGCATAGTGTTAACCAGAGTAACACGCTGCCACCGCTGCAGTCCATTATGATAATTTATATGGTGTGGGCTCCGTTTCGACTGGGGCTTGGTTAAAGTGTCCACAACACGATAACCAGTGGTTTTGCCGACGATGCGATATCCTAGGTGGAGAATTCGACGAGTCTCTCCGAGAAGCTTGCGGCCATCGTTAGCTCTGTGGAACTATCTGGATTGAAGATCAACACATGAAATCCTAAACTAACAATCATCAATGGCGACCTTGAGCACAAGACAACAGCTATCGCTTATGAGTCTATTC
This sequence comes from Paragonimus heterotremus, assembly GCA_013368495.1. Taxonomy (NCBI): domain Eukaryota; kingdom Metazoa; phylum Platyhelminthes; class Trematoda; order Plagiorchiida; family Troglotrematidae; genus Paragonimus; species Paragonimus heterotremus. The sequence goes on along the minus strand of LUCH01003631.1, from coordinate 44,688 downwards.
AGTTCGGTCTGGATATACCTACTTAGTAAGCGCCGCTGACACGTTGAACTATTGAGAAATTACCTTTACCTGGGGGGATGAAGTAATTACCGGTCACCGACTGCAACCTTTTGGATGGGTGTTTTTGCAGTGTTTTGGCTAAGTTTCAATTGTTGTTCCAGAGCCAAACGGCTTCACATGAGCACTTCTTAGCTCGGTATGCCCCCTGACCAAGCCTGAAGTAACAGATTGGCCGGGCAGTTTGGCCGCGGTTTCAACACAGCTTTGGGGATGGTGTGTCCCAGAAAACGTGACTCCCATAATCGCTCTTTGTTACAGACAGCAATACATCATTGTTTCTCACTTAGGCCTAACTGTCACATAATAATGAAACGAAAATCAAACGCTGTATAGGAAGAGGGAAGGTGACAGGAGGAGACAATCTGCTTAAATTAGCCACGTCTGGATTCAAACGCTCAGCGTCAAAGAATGCTTGATGTGTTGATAAATTGATTGAGGATAACACAACGTTATGAGCAAGTTGTAATACTTTACGTTTCAACCACCTCGGGTGGCCTTCCTCAGGAGTGTTGTAATTTCGATTACAACACTCCTGAGGAAGGCCACCCGAAGTGGTTGAAACGTAGAGTATTACAACTTGCTCATGACGTTGTGTTATTCTCAATCAATTTATCAATAACATGTTAAACATGACGCCCAAGCTGTTTGACTTCATTCGTACAAAATTTGGTGCGGATATCTTAAAAATGCTTGATGTGGTTGACAACTACTTGGCATCCTTAACGAATAACCTAGTCATCTGAGTCTGTGCAGTTTTGAAGACTGAACAGTAAAGCTTTATTAATAATCACTACAAGGTACTTGCTTCTTAACAAATTTCTTGCCTGCTCCTTGACGTCGGTCGATCTGAACAATCGAAAACAGATACCAGTGGTTGGGTACATGAAGACGGTTTGTGTCTTATTCGACCATGTTTTGCTACAGTAGAGTAGTGAAGTACTCACCGTCGTCTTATGTACGCCATCTTTAAGCCTCAGATGGGGGCTGCCTTGTAACTAGAGATGTTAAGGTTTAATGACTGTTGCCTTGACCTGAGAGGTGCGCGCTACTATTTCATCTCCGCTATCTCCACCGGTGTTCTCACTGGTTTGAAAATGGCAAGCTGGTCAACAATCCTCATGACTTCATTATCCAACGTAGCATCACAGAATTCCTGAAGAGGCATTCTAAACTAAGAGGTTCCAAAGCGCATTCCGAATTTTCCGGCACACTGAAAAATAGCATATAGCGTTGAGTGTGTTGTTTGAAGGCGGCCAAATCTAGTCGTTAGTATGCTCAAGGCAGGTCAGTCTTCCGAACGACAACAGGTATAGCTCGGCATCCTGCGAGTGTAGCAGACAGTCCCTCATTATTACATTTATGACGAAGTTAAACCAAAATGGTAAAAGCGGATAGCCTTCACGTACTTCGCTCCTGGTGCTGAAATGTTTGGCTAGTTCACCTGGGTCGAATTTTAGGAACAAAGTGGAAATTGTATGTTCACATAAGTTGTCCATCCAGACTTGCATCCAGTTAATGCTGAAAGTGAAGATCGATCCCCTGAGTTGAACGAACCTATTATTCGTTGACTTTTAGGTGCTGCAGTGCGGTGTGAACATAATGAAAGCATATGTCTCCTTGGTAATGATTTCCAAATAAGCAGGATAACTGATCGCTGCACAGAGCGTAGATGGGGTGACTGACATCATAACTTCAGTAGAAAATATCATACGTGGAGCATCCCCACTCCGGCGTTCGAAATTAAGGCAATGGCAAACGAGTTGGGTGCAGGTTCATTCGAATGACATGATGGACCATACAGTTAACCCATCAAACCTATACATGAAACGTAAAACCATATGTCACACATGAAGCTTTGCCTGACGTAGTCCCCCACACAGAAGGTTGTCGCGAGGCTTGTTCCTTGTTCTCTGACTTGCACGCTCTAATTTAACCTAGCCTCAGGCTAACGCTAATCAGAAGCCATAATGGGAAAACGACAAGTCTGCGAACAACCTCCGTTTGCCGATTCCCTCACCGTACACAAGCAGACTTCAATGCAACAAGGAAGGCGCTATGGGTTTAGACGTGGTAGAACGTTCAGCACCACTCCACGCCAGCTGCTAGAGGATGAATGTCAAGGGAAACTCCAGTCGACCATTAGAATTCGACTACGCGTCATACTGGTTAGACGGCGTTCCCAACCGTAATGGATTAAATATTGTCCCTGTTCAAAGTGCAGCCTACGGTGTTGAAGATGACGCGGACTCATTGCACAGCCATGGACAAGGATGCGCCAGTCGCGCCAGCGCATTGACTTTGCTGTTAGTGGTTTGTGGTGAATTTACAATCACAAGATAATGTGAACGGCTACGATGATACTAGTAGGTTGAATCTCACGTAACTGGTAGCTCAGGATTTTGGGGACGTCGAATGTGATCTCAGTACACGGTTCCCCTACACAACCCAAAAATGGGATACTTTTCCATGGCTGATTGGAGCTTCAGCAAGATCGACCTTGTTACTAATGGAGCGGTTGATGGTTGAACTGCAGTTATGCTATCAAAGACACAGTTGAACTCATAATGCTCAAATTTCAATTATATCCGCCCTGTACGTATTTTGTGTTGTTGAAGTCTCGTTTCAAAGTGGGCAATACGTGAAGTATTCACTCATCTCGGTTGTCCCAATCAACATACATGCTTCGTAAAGAAACCGGTTTAATGTTAAGTAAACCCAAGACGAACCATGTGATTTAATTCTTCTCAACACCGACCCTCACAGAACCAGTCTAGGCCAAACTATCATGATGAGCGAAGTCAAACCGGAAGGCGACCCCAAGCTGACGTTGGTTATGCATGGACAATGAACGCGTCAGATTCACAATCAGGTGGGACAGGAAACTTAAGAATATCTTTCGTCCTTTTTCTTACGGGTGAGCTTTGTAGTAATCCGTGAGATGAGGATGGTTAGATGAGGACACATTTTGCCAACATTAATAATTAATGAGCAAGCCAGTGCGGTATTAAATACTCTTCTATCTCAAGAAGTAGGAAACATGGTTTCTGCTAGCAACCTTTGTTAAAAAATTACCAGTAGGCCGAACGGAACACAAGTGAGGACATTGGCAAAAGAGAGCACAGGGAACATGCGGGAGAAAGCGAATGAAACGAAGAAAATTCATGGAAATATAAACAGGCACACATGAGAAACTGAGAAAGAGGACGAGAGAAAAAACGAACAAGAGAAAAAAGAAAATAAAAGAGAGAACGAACGAGAAAATAATATGAAGAAAAAAGAGCGGTACAGAAAACAAGGGGAAGAAAGGAGCGAAAACAGCTGGCAAGGAAAGGCACAGATATAAAGATGTATGGAAAGGGCCGAGAACCGCAGTTCTAGTCCCTACCAACGTTGCAAGCACATCCACTACTGACGAGCTTTTGTTGAACGCGGTCAAAACTCCAGTCCAGTGTTTCTGCTGCCTTCCGAAACAGGCCGGCTGCAATTTTTATGCGAATGCGACAGCTCCGATCTACTGTGCGCATGTTCAATCTATGTGAACAGCCAAGTCGCCACCTACTGCTGATCAGCAATGTGAATGGCGCTGAACGATTTGGCGAATTCCATTTTGTTACTAACAGTTGCAGAGAATTGCTCGTGAATGTCTGATGGATTGGAGTTAGGAGGAGAGTTACTGTGTCGTGCCTCGTCTGGTCTTTTGTGCTCTGGTCGTGAGTTGCCCGGGCATCCTGGTTATAATAATGACAAACGAAAGTGGTTGAGCGTTCACATGCGATGATGATTTGCATACGCCCTTCTGGCTTCAGTTTTCGTAGACATCCTTACATCGTGTCAAAATAACAGCAACTACACTAGTCTTTGGTGAACAGTTCACTCCACCAACATTACAGCCTCCCAGTGACACTAGATAGAGTAACACAAAAAATCTTTATTAAACGATTGATTACTTTGCCTAACTTATGCCACTATTAAGTAGGGTCTTATTCAAAGAAACCCACTACAAGACGAGTTTCTCTGTCACGTAAGTTATTTTGTTAATCCATTTTGCGGGAAACGTTTGCAAGTTACAACGCTTGCTCTCAGTTTCCTATCTCCATAATTTGATGGTTGTGAGTTGTTTCGACGCGTTGTTTTAGCGCCCTTTTGTCTGTCAGCGTACCCCGTCTTGACCTCTCAATAGAGTTCACAGCATTGTACTCTGAAGTCTGCTGGCTGGTTTGCCTTGAACTCAATTATCTACTACCAGTGCACTGTTAACTCTCGCAAAGATGAACGATTTTCAGCTTTACACGAACATTTAAGATCTGCGTTATTTCGGTGTGCTTCCTTATCCCCTCGTTCTACTCCAGCGCACACACGAGGTTCATTCTGGAGAATCGCCCCATAAACAGATTTTTTGAAGTTCGGAACGCTGCATTCGTGAAATATTGAACCCTATATGTGGCTCGAAATTTTGGTCAGCTTCATCCCCCCGGACGTGTTCAGGGTTTGTTTGAGGCTGCTAACTGAGATTTAAGTAACCCAACTGAACAAAATATGAATCGCTGATGTTGTCCTTTTTCGATAACAGGGGGAAGGTAGAGTGATACTGTCACAACTTGATCAAATTCCCAGTGGTCCGTGTTGCTTTTCGATGTCGTTTGTTTATTCGGCCGTTTGTAGCGACTATAACATGATATTTTTGACAGTCGCAATCACTTGTACATTTGTGATGATTTTGGCTTTTTGCCTACTTTTGTTTTAGTCAAGCTATTCCACTTGTAATATCCGTTCCGGGGCTACAATCACAACTCGCTCCGTGCCCCGCTAGCTTGACGTGCTTTCTCTGTACACTTTATTTTCCAGGGTCGATACCAATACACAAGGGTCAACGCGCTGAGCCTTTGTTTTCATTGTCGATTGGTTTATCGATAGTGACAATAGACAGGGTAAAAATACGGGTTGAACTAATTCAAACAATTGGTGAGCCCGTAATTTTCGAACGTTTCGCTACGGTCGTCCTTTGCGTCTTGGTGAGTTCGTTCCTTTGCATATCGGCATATTTGTTATTTTTCTTGACG
>LUCH01003631.1:8896-34066 GCA_013368495.1 Paragonimus heterotremus | reverse complement strand
TTTGATCTTTCCGGAGCTAAGATGTTCATGCAAGACCTGAAGCGTCTGTAAAGTACTTCGATTGCAGTACTAATGTAAGAGGGCGGACAGTGTTTGTTCCACTCCAAGGACCTCAACATAGTGATGAACATGTTCCGGTCAGAGAGTTTTATTTGACGGTAACATACGGTGTTCCATATTTTTTACAGCCATTAGTTCAAACATAAAATTGATCACATTGTGATCACTTCCTAGAAGCTGTTGCTGGACGGATATAATAGCAGTGGAGATACCTGCTGTAAATTGAGGTCTAGAGTGTGGTCTGGTTTGGTAGGTGCTCAAACATGCTGGCGCCATCCATTAATTTGGACACATGCGAGAAACTCTGCCTTATTTGGAGGGGCCGTGAAAGAGGTCCAAGAGGTATTGGGCATATTGAAATCTATACCAATTATTTTGTATTGTGAAAGCAAAGGTGATATACAATTCAGTCCAATGAAGAGGTTTGTCATGTCGTTATGAGTGTCGTTAAGTGGTCTGCAGACGCATCCTTAGAGTAGTTCACAGGATTCAGTTGACACTGACAGCCACAATGAATCGTCAAACATATCAAGACACGGGTTATGAAGTATGGTCGCGGAATATTGCTTCCTTAAGTAATATAAGCATCCACTGCCACGTCCTGCACCGCAATTTTTACAGAACGTATGATAACCTATAACGGTAATTTGTGTGTTTGAAGTCTCAAGGGCACACCAAGTTTCAGTGACTGAAATAATATAAAGACTGCTTAAAGAGATGAAATTTCTAAAAATCTGCGTCTTACTAGCTAGTGAGCGTGCATTAAAAGGCAACGAACTTAGCGCATTTTTCTTATTCGACACCATTTTTAGACCCTTAAGAATGACCAAAACAGACGGGTATTTGTGAATGGAAAACTCTGGTGACGTCGCTTGTTCTGATGTAATTATAATGTGCTCATCAGTCACTGATGGTGCGTCGTCTCCTTCTGAGTTCATGGCAGAAAGTGTTGGAGAAGTCTCAGTAAGGCATGGTGGGTTATTGGAGCTATGGAAGGTGGACCTGGCAGGGGAGGTTTGAATGGTATGTGGCCCGCTAATAAAGGGTGAGGCTGAAATTGATTGGTCATACCAACATGCGTATTGTCAGCAAAGAGATCATGGGTTGCATTCAAGTGAGCATTTATAGTGTGGGAGCTGTTCGCATTAGAACAGCGTTGAGCAAGGGACAAGCAACTCTGGTGGTAGCATTGGAGTTCGTGTTGAGGCTTGCACTAAAATATGTTTCACGCGAGAGATTGCTATTGTTAGGCAGAGGCCTGCGCTTATGTGTTGGTAGTGGATACATCCTTCTTTTCACTGGGCGTGGGTTTGTGTTTACTTGCCTAATTTTTCTCTTATAATGCCGAAGAGGTAAACACGAGCGACTCGTAGGATGGTAACTTGAACAGGGTTTGTTAACACCGGTGTTCCACTGGTGGCCGGTTGTCGAATTCCACTGAGATGCATTCAAATTTGAAATGTCCGCGTGCGTTTGGATAGTAGATGAATGAAATTTTACTTTCTCTGCTTCAGTTACCGTGCAGATATGTTGAAGTTTACACGTTCCATCTGGTTCAATATGGCACTGCTGTTTGTTTGCTGCTTACGTTAGGAATGTTACTAGTACTATCAAGATCCACTGTTAGAGCAGACAAGTCAACGAGTATATTGTCCTCTGTTGTGGCGTTAGTGTTTCCAGGATGATCGTTGGGACCCTTAGGTGTGATGCAGCAAGACAAAGCAATACGTTCAGCCTGACCCGATTCATTATCACTGGACACCATCCTACCTTGTTTGAATACGTCCCGGGGCACACGCTGGAAGACGACCGTGTTGCACAATAAGCGATTTTGACACTCGCTTTCGGATCTTGTTCCATCCTGCATAATGCTTGTTAGCCTGGTAGAGGTTTTGGACTTGATAAGGTCCTGATATTGGGTGAACTGCCTCGCTGTCGTTTCGCTGTGGAATTCGAAGAAAGGCGAGCAGCAGATATTTTGAGTTTTCGTAAGAAGACGAATGGAGATGTGTGTGCTGTATCTATATTAGTAATCCTCGAGAGTAGCTTTTTAGTCCCATCCAAGTGAAGCTTACCTGGTACATTGAATACGATGGCATTGTTTGAACGACGCATCCGTTTCTAGATTTATGCTGTCAAAGTGTTGGGGAACATGTTTACGCTCTGTACATTATTCATCTTGGGACTTTCCGGTAGTTTGGATACGTAAGATAGACAGACAAGATTCTTATTCAGAGAATCAAATGCGGCATGTCTTTTCTATAGTTGGGTAAGCCCAATCTCTAGCATAGATACATTACCTAATGGCTCCGCCAATACATTGTCTAAAGGGATAGAACAGTTCTTGATTCGAGAAGTACTGGCAGGAACTACCAGTTCACCTTCGCCCCCTTCAAAGGCAGGGTCTTTGAATGAGTTCTAGAACCAAAGCATTTGCCTTTAGGTCTATTGATATCACTTTCAGAGCTAGAACGAGTGGTTTTGACACCAGTCGATCTTGTCTGACGACCGGTTTTGGTCACCATAATTCCTAATATAAGAATATTTCATGGAGAGACGTGGATGGGGACAAAACGCAAGAAGACTATACACAATTCAGTGTCAACAAAACAATCACATGAGAAACTTCAAACTGTATATCCTGCAGTAATTAGTTGGCTATCTTGAAGCGGGCAATCAGTGATCTATGTTATATGTTATATATGTCATAAATGCTTCGAAACTAACCAATGGTTTCAGTGTTTGTACTAAATCTTCGATGTCTCTTCCAAATGAAATTTTTATCCACAACCAGCTGATCTATATGAGTTAGTCATTTTTTCGACTTATTGAGTGAGACCCAAGGTATTCTAATAGAGGCACTGTTTTTCAGCGAACCTGCGACTGATACAAAGGTTTGGGGCAGGATACCCAAGATCCCGGGTCGGGTCGGTTTTTCTTGCTCAGCGTCAAGCGAGCATCTCTGGACCTGAAAGGCCTTCATTGAAAACATAGTGTAGTACCGCTCTTGGGGATTACAGTGAGTACCAGAAACAAAGTAACAAAACGTTTTTGAAAATGAGGGTCAAGTGAGGTTTTAAAACGATGGTTAGAAGCGCTGTTAATGACCTCAGGAGGAAGACTGTTTCAAAAGTTAGTAACCCTGTACGAAAAGGATTGTTGCCTAAGGAAGGTCCAAGGACGATATTTGAAAGGTTTCTTGTTTTATCCCCGGTTGCTGTCATTATTCGCTGTGATGAACAATTCAGCGAGGCCTACTGTGAACAGGAAGTGCGTGAAAAAGTAACCGCCCCGGTGGCGTCGAAATTAAAGTGAGTATCGATCATGAATTTCAAGTAGGGACTTGTACACGACATTTCTTAGGGTCGTGACTAGTTCGGTAGCTGTGCGCTGCGCATGCTCAACAGCTACTATATCTTTCTACAAGCCGGTGTACACAACCTGATTTAAATACTTGAAGAGCTATCTTATATATACCCTGTAAAGCGTTTAAAACGCTCAGTTGTCTATACGGGAGAAAGACCGCGTTTACTCACCTCGAAAGCGGCAAATCCTTTTATTGCCTCAGTCTCATGCTGATGCGCGAAAGATAAGTTAGACGACAACCAGATGCCCAGATCTTCCTTCGGACCGGTCTTCATGATATCTATCGTGCGGAGTGCACTATGGACCACGAAAGCATTACCAGAATCCCCTCCAAGTGACATATGTGCGCACTTACTGCAGTTAATTGGGAGGCTCCAATCATCCGGCCAACACTTAATCACGTCAAGATCAATCTGTAATGCGCTGGGATTAGTGACATTCCAGGTTTTCAGGTCATCGGCATATAGGGAATATGGTTCGGAATATCGTTGATGTAGATCAGAAATAACGGGGAACCCAACACTGACCCTTGAGTAACTCCCGCGGAAGTGAAAGCGACAGATGAAAGATCTGGACCGGTTTCAACTCCAAACGTTCAGTCGTCGAGGAAATAAGCAATCCGATGGCGAACTTCCCCTTGCGAGACGTAAGCTTCCAGTTTTGTTTCAGGGGACCATGTGGGGCACGGTCGAAAGCTTTGGCAAAGTCAAAGAAGGCTGCATCTGAGATGAGGCCACTGTCCTTGGCCTCCGTCAGACTATCCATGACAATAGGCATATTAGTTGTGCATGACCGGGTAGGAAGGAAGCCATGCTGGGTAGAAGAAAAAATGGTTTGATAAGAGGTGGTTGAGTATGGCACTTCTTAATAAGCGCTGTATTATCTCGCACGGAATGCTAGTAAGGCTGATTGGCCGATAACTAGCCACAGAGTGCCGGCCGCCGCTTAGAATATTGGCGTGACCGTCGCCTTTTTCCATGTGCTAGGGAGAACGCCAGTCTGGAGTGTCTGGTTAAACAGCTTATAAATAGGTTCTGCCAGACTAGCAGATGTTTCTTTGAAAATTGTGGGGTAGGTTTTGTCAGAACCCACTGCACTGTATGAATTAACCTTGAACCAAAGGTCTTCAACTTTCATCAGAAAACGTTCTTCGCGGGTAACTCGAAACTTGTTTCAAATTTCCTCAATCTCATTGTCTATTCATGTGGTTGTCCTGTTGGTGCCTTGTGTTTCAAACCATTTAAATACGATTGCTGATGGTCGTAATCGAATAACATCAATTTCGTTAGGTATTTATTCATTTAGTTCATAGTATTTATATCTGTTTTACATTGTACCGTGTAACGCATCTATTTAGCCCACTATTATTTGAGCAGATATCTGTTCGGCTCCACTAGCTCCTCGTTTTACCTTCTGCCCCTTAAGCTTACCGTATTTTTTATTATAACGCTAACAGTTACCGCATTTTCTTCACAGTGACACGCACGGGGTCCAGCGACATCGGTGGATTAGAAACATCGAGTGCCTGTGGCCGATTCGGCTGTGGCGTAACCGTTCAAAACGGAATGCAGTGCCAGTCATATCTACAGTGGAACCACATTAAGTGCACTGATCTAGAAGAAGACCAGCATACTCTGTTGGCTTCGTCAAAAAAGCTATTCATCTGCATGAGCTGCCTTTTTCGTGAAGGTTGCATTTCGTCCGAGGCTGTATCCATCCCGCTGCTTACTAACCCCAGTGAGCAGAAACAAGAGTCGTATAAGCATGGTGCAAGACGTCTAAAATTATCAACACACTGCACATAGCCACGGTCGAGAGAACTTTGGTTGGAACACAAACTGCTTTATCGGACATGGGGTCAGAACTGAACTCAACGAACGAGTTTATTGCGCTTGCCCTTCCAGGGTTTGTGGTTGCTCGTAAGGCAGTGACTTTACTCACAGCGTAAAGTGAGGAAGCCGCGGCAAACATGAGGGACACGGCACTCCGGGAAAGAAGACTCGTTATGCGGGAAAGATTTCTGACAACATCCTCTCCAGGAGAACAGGCAAGAACGGTGTTAAATACCTCACCCTCTCCAGAATTAACAAACTTAGTTTCTGCCAGCTTACTTCACTCCAAAACTACTAAGGAGTCACTCGGACTGCTTGTGACGATACTCACGAAGATTAGCAGGGGAATTTCTGGAGGAACAGTTCAGTGAAAGAAACGTCATGCTAATTTAATGGGAGTCTCGCTAGATCGCTCGCTGCAACAGCAGCAGAAATGCTCCCAGCTTTAAAAAACAACGTGACGCATCGATGCTGGCCGCAAGCTACAAACCAACGTGAAGGTTCTTATTCCCATTCTTAAGAAGGGATCAGCGCCTCCGAATGGATCAACCTATCTGCCCACACCCATAATAAATACGGCTACCCTCATCCCCTTGGATGTCCAGTCATCTTTGGGGCTTCATGAGTCTGAACCAGAAGCTCCCAGTGTGGCCACGGACCAACAGTCTTGCTCTTAACCCCAAACCATCACACCTCCAAAACGTCCTGTTCACACTTACTTCACTCTTAGGCTTTACAACCTAATGAATCTGCTTAGGTCACCTCCAGCTTCCAGAAAGGCTCATACTTTGGTCATTTCAGCCGCATTTTCTCTTGCCGGAACACAGTCATTTCGTCCGAAGTTCATCCCTAATAATATTACTTCAGAAACCTTCAGCCAGCAGAAACGGACGAAACGTCCCACAAGAACACTGCCATATGTTCAGGCAGCGGCGAAGCGGCCACAACCCTCAAAGAGGGCTCAGGAAACTCTGACGCCGTCTACACACTCCCCCTCGTCACTAAGACTGCTTTCTGGAGCTCTTTCTCGTGATTTTTCTGCCTCGTTTGCATCCAGTGAAATGAGGAAGCAGTCCTGAAGTGCATGTACACTAACTCTCTGAGCCTCTTAAACAAACTACCAGACATTAGGCAGTGGGTCCACGACACTCGTCCTCATATTCTCGCTTTAACAGAAACCTGGCTTTCCGCACCTATCACTGACTACAAATCGTATATTCCCGGGCACTCAACATACCGAACAGACCGCCCCCGTGAAAGCATGAAAGGCTGACCATTAACCGTCCCCGAAAACGACCCCCACGACGTCGGCGAACCAGCAAGTCCTCCTGTCGACGTAACTCACAGCCTCGTGAAGGCTTCTGTTGATACCGTGAACGATATGGTACTGAGGCCACTAGATGTACAACTCCCTGTTCGTTTCCCTTATCACTCTAGGGAAACCGGACTGCCGACACGTAATGGCGACAGACGTCGCCCGCGCATCCGCCCCAAGTCGCCTTATGTTTGTCAGGGATGTTTCCACACGGATCGCATTCCTGGTGGACACATAATCGCAGGTTAGTGTAGTCTCGCAGACCCTTTCCGAGGCGACACAAACAGGCACTCCTCATCTCCGTGCCGCCAACGGCACCTTTATCAAGAATTTTGGTCAACATTCGCTAACACTGTACTTAGGTCCTTGATGAAACGTCCACCGGACGTCATTTGTCACTGCTGTTCCGTTTGCTATCATCGGTATCGAATTTCTTCGACGTTTCGACCTTTTAGAGGACACGTGAGGCCGGAAGCTACTGGATACCGTTACACACCTGAACACCAACGGTAATCGCGCAACCGTCACAGCCATTAGACCCATCTACGTGACACCGACTGCTCCACCGTCTTTTGCGGAACTTTTTCAACAGTTCACCAAACTAGTCAGGGCATCGAACGCCGTGCCAACTGTGACACCCAATGTCACACGTCCAATAAGAACCGAAGGTCCGCCCGTATCGGCTAGGACTCGCAGTTTGGTCCCTGAAAATCCTAAAGTCGCTAGGGCAGAGTTCGGAAATATGCTTGAACTCTCGATTATTTGCACTTCTGATAGTTCTTGGGCCTCACCACTACACTTGGTTGGCAAGAAATCAGGAGACTGGTTACCTTACGGCGACAACCGCGGTCCCAACGGAGTACCAGTCCCTGACAAGTAACCCACTCCACACACGCAGGATCTTGATACCTGCCTCGCGGGCAAAACATCTTCAGTGAAATTGATTTGGTCTGCGCGTATCATAAAATTACACTGGTGGCGGAAAACATATCCAAGACAGCAATGATTAATCCATATGGTCTTTTCGAGATCCTGCGAATGCTATCTGGATTGATAAATGACGCCCAGACGTTTCAGCGCTTTATACACAAAGTCACCTGCAGTCTGGACTTCGTCTACCCTTACCTGGACGATATCTTAGTTGTTATCTCTTATGAGGAGGACCACCCTTCTCATCTGCATAGTTTGTTTGAAAGGCCGATTAACAATAGTATTACAGTCAATCCGTCGAAATGGGAACCAGTCAAGTCGACCATAGAGTTTCTAGGTCACCTAATTTCAGCTGATGAAATTGCTGCTCTTCATTTCAAAGTTCAGACCGTCCAGGATTATCTTGAACCCTCCTCTTTTAAGCAGCTTCGCAGATTCTGTGGCCCGGTAAATTATTATCGTCGATTTATCCCTCGTTGAGCGCTTATTATGCAATCGATGAGCGATCTCCTCCGTGGAAGCGATCGTAAACTGGCATTTACTGATTCAACGCGTACATCCTTTAGAGAGCTTGAAGAGGCTGTGTTCAAAATAGCCTTACTTGCTCATCCAGACCCTAGTGCTAAGTTGTCGATTGTAATCGAAACTTTCTATACAGCTGCTGTCGCTGTGCTACAGCAGTACGTTGGAAGTAGTTGGCAACCCCAAGCATTCTTCTCAAAACGGTTGCAACCCGCTGAGACTCGATAAAGTACTTTTGGGCAAGAATTGCTGGCCATCCATCTTGCTATATGCTAATTTCGGCATTCTGTTGAAGGCCGACAGTTTGCGGTCTACACTGAACATGAACAATTGGTGTATTCTTTAAATTCTTCGTCCGACAGGTATTCTGCCAGGGAAATCAAGCTCCTGGACTATATTTCACAGTTTACGACAGAAATACGGTATGTTTCGAGTGTCCTTAATCCTGTCGCTGGTGGCCTTTCACGTCTATACCACTTAAGCAATTCTACGCCTCCTCCTCTCGATTTGGCCACTATGGCCGCTGCACAAACAGGCGACCCTGAGAAAGAGCAACTCCGCCAACGTAGCTCATTTAAAATACAGCCTGTTCCATGAACTCCTTCTGAGGGCACCATTTTATGCGATGTTTCACGAAGCGTGCCTAGGCCCGTAATGTCCTCATCGTCTCGTCGTACTGTGTTCAATGCACTGCATAACAAATCGCACCCTGGCATACATGCTTCAGTGAAGCTTGTCACTGAACGATTTGTATGGTCTAAAGTGAATAACGATGTCGGGAATTGGGCTTGTAGCTGTTTGGAACGCCAACGTTCTAAGGTTCATAGACATACCAAGAGCCACATCGGTGTTTTCCCTGCACCTGACGCACACCTTTATCACGTGCACATTGACCTCGTTGAAGCGCTACCGCCTTCCGACGGTTTCAATTTGCTCCTGACTTGTATCGACCGTTTTGTTGGGTGGTCGGGATTGCTTTTCTTAATCGGTGGTTCGCTCCTTTTTGGAACATTGTTTAGTCCAAATTGGGTGTCCCGCTTTGGTGACTACTGACTGTGGTTCTCACTCCGAGGGATCTTTTACAGATCAACTTAATGCCATTGGGTGCTAGCATATACGTAATACTATCATGCGGAATCCGACGGGGTGGTGGAATGTTTTCATCGTCATTTGAGAACAGCCTTCATTTCGCAGTCGAACCCTTCAAGACAAGAGGCTTTACGGCTCATCCTTCTAGGGCTGTGGAATACCGTCAAGCTGGATTCAAAGGCCACACCGACTCAACTTGTCTAAGGTTGTACCCTACGTTTGCTCAGTGAACTAGTCTCTCTTTCAAAAACCAAACCTGTCGATTATGGAGAGTACGTTGCACGTCTGGCGTATCACATGCGGCGGCTACGTCCAGTGCAGTCACGAGGGCGGTCGTCACTCCTGCATTTGCACGAGAAGCTTTCTTCCTGCTCTCACATCCTCATACTTGCAGACGGCTCACGCAAGCCTCTTCATCCCCCGTATACAGGCCCTTTCCGCGTGTTACAATCATGCGAAACGTCCTCCGCCATCGAACGTGGCAGTAAATGCGAGGTCGTTTCAATTGGTCGAAGTAAACCCGCGTTTAACGAAGATGATGAGACCAGTGTCGCGCCTACACTTGCAACTACGTCGTCTCATTCTGAACCTATGTCAAACACCTGATTGCAGCCCCACACCTTCCCCTGTAGCGCTTGACCGAAACGGTAGACGCGCACGGAAGCCGGAAAGGTTTGTTGAGTATGTTACTGTTTTCTACATATAAAATTTTGGTTTATCATAACTGTCCTGCTACTATTATTTAATGACATTTTTCTTCAGCGTACACTTACACGTTTCCTCTGAGTTATTTACTTGCGTGATCTTAGAACAACTGGTTTGCAGTGCTTGTCAACAGATTACCAAGATCGAACGGTCTCACAACACGGTGAGCTTGTTTTTCTATCTGACACAGGTACTTCACCGTTCGTTCACTTTTAGATCACCTAGACTTGGTGCCATGGAATGAAAACTGAAGACTATCGTTCAGCACTGGGCGAACCAACCTTCCATTTGTTCTCATTTGTAAGTCATTTGGGATTGAGTAGCCCGCTGTGATAGATGTGCACCGAAAACTAAATAACTTAATCTAAACAACGGACTCAATCAGCGCACTGTCAGTCCGCGACCGACCATCTTATGGACTTTCCCCTTTAGTGTTATCCTGTGCTTCCCGCTGGCCGGACATTTACCTAGCAATGGACGTTACATTTTGGTTACCCCATTGTTACATGTCTATAGTGTGTAACAAAGGCTTCTCTTTACCCTAGTAGCTGTCTGAGGGAAAGTTCTTTAGCGACCTCCTGGAACAGCCTATTCTTTATTGGCATTTTGTTGTACAGTTTGACACCTCCTGCTGAGACATGTTCGTTCAGCTCAATTGTATGTCATATTTCCGCTAGCGTAGAACCTCCCCACTTTTCCCTTCGGTGCGCTACAGGAAGGAAAATTACTGGCTGCACATTTTCGCATTCCTTGGTCGTGGTAATATATAGAGTTCTGCACTGTTTGTTGTGTTCTGAATTATCGCCATCGGGTAACTCATTGAATCTGTAGCGAGACATTGTAGACGAGTTCTCATATTGCCACCCTAGACTGTCTGTCATCTGTACAACGTTTGTCTCGTCTTCTCATCACCAGTGACTACAACGCAACCGAACTCAACTACATAGCTTCCCCTGCTGAGAATTCTGATACCAGATTTTCGAAATTCCTGGTATAGCGACTAAGATAAATGATATTTATGACAGTCGGAACTTTGACATTCCTCATACCATACCATTATTCCTCATGTGTATCACCCTGTAACTGTGATAATTCTGAAAGACAGTATATGTACATTTTCTTCCCTCTCTCTCTGGAATAGTGAATGAATGTGTAATAATTACCAGCCTTCCGGGGGAGAGCTATTTAGCGACTATAATAAGTGGTATTTTTGATAGTCTTACTCACATGTACATTTTTGATGGTCTTGGTTTTTCACCTACTTTTGTTTTAGTCAAGCCATCCCTTTTGTAATATTCGTCCGGGGGTTACAAACAAAATCAGCACCGTGTCTCGAAAGCTTGATGTGTTTTCTTTGTACAACCTATTTTCCAGGGTCTATAATAATACATGACGGTCAACGCGCTGGGTCCTTGCTTTTCACTGTAGATCGGTTTTCGATAGTGAGCACAGACTGGGTATTATTCTGTTGGACCAGTTCCAACAGTGACAATATTTTACCGTGAAAAAGCCTGGACACAACATGTGGAACTACCTACACAGCACCATTCAGGACAGACACCGTCATCGCTTGACCTGGGTACTACAAATGAAGCTCATCTGGTAGATAGTGAGCATGAAAGCGTCGCCGGGGCATATTGGCCACATGCTACTAGTTTTCGATTTCACCCGTTACTTGTTCAAAAATGCCGCAACGAAGACTTTCCTCAGAAATTTCCTACGATGCACTAAAGACACTCTTAAGTACACTCAAATTTGCCTCTAATTCAGTGGAAGCAAACTACCTTTCTATTAAGGTTGCCATTCACGAAGCCGATGAGGCATTTGTCCTTCACAAATCAAAGAAATCCTCATCACGCTCACCGTTTCCGCGGAACGGAGAATAAGAATTTCCTCCTCAAGCACATGCGTAGCCAAAGAAAACTCAAGCCCTCAGCTCTTTCTCTGTGGCTTCTCGGTGAGAAAACCTCCTACAACTCTCAAATGGTTGTTGGGATGTTCAGAGAATACTATTCAGCAGTTTACAGTGTGATTCCAGCAACCTGGCATTTGATTCTTCCGGGGAGAAATTTTTAATGCCCTTTATTAACAGCTAAATTCTCTTTGCTCGACGTTCAGGATCTCTTGCTTAGGATCAATCCTTATGGTGCAATGGGATCAAACGGGAAACATTCCCGGACCCTGAACGAAGGTTGCCCTTGTTTTGCGGGTTCTCATCCATAGTCTGTTTAAACTGACACATCGGTCCAGTACTCTTCTGGAGGCATGGAAATAGGCGATTGTCACAATTATATTTAAGGAAGACGATCGTCACTCTCCTGCTAGTTATCGGCCGATCCGTCTCACCCGCATCCCATGTAAAGTAATGGGGCACCTGTTAAAACGCGCCTTCCTTAAGCATTTCTGCTTGAATAAACTTCCCACCTCTACCCGGCATGGCTTTCTTCCCTACCGGTCATACATAACCAATATGCTCATCTTCATGGATAGCCTGACGGAGGCCAAATACAATGACCGTATATCGAGTGGTATCTTTCTCGCTTTTGCCAAAGCCCTTGACCGTGTCTGACACGGTTCACCTTAACGTAAACTGAAAGCTTATGGTACCAAAAGAGAGGTTCTCCGCCGGATTACATCCTCTCTTGATAACAGGAATTCCAGAATAAAAACCGGGTTGGACCTTTCTTCTTCTACGATCTCTGCTGGAATTCCTCAAGGATCCGAACTCCGTCTGATCTGGTTTCTCATATGCATCAATGAACTACCCGACCTCATTTCCATCAACGCCCTCCTTTATGTTGAAGACTTAAAAATTTGAAGCGTTTGTGATCCCAGAGCATTGCGGATTGACCTCGACCTTATTAATCGCTGGCCGGATGAATGCAGTCTCTACCTAAACGACAGCACATGTGCACACACGTCGCTCAGAGGAGACTCAGGGAACCTACTCGTGATACATGGTGCACAAAGTGTAATATATATCGAGAAAGTTGACCTTGAAAAAGACCTAAGTATTTGGCTGTCGACCGGTTTATCATTTTCTTATCACCATCAGATGGCCGCTAAAAAAATTTGGGTTTACTGAGATGATAAGAGGAGCCTTTCTCCGCATAGACAAGCATTCCTTTCAGTCACTGTACGGGATCTACATAAGATCACTTCTTGGGTATGCTAACCAAGTCGTATACACTGGCTTGAAGAATGAAATAGTCGTCATCAAACGTGTCCAGCGGATAGCAACCAAAATTACCATTGGTTTGCGACATTTCTCTTACGAGTCTCGTCTTGAAGTTCTTTGTCTTTATCTACTTGAATTTTGAGGATGCTGCAGCGGATTAGCTCTAACGCACTTTTTCACTAGCATAGAACTCGGTCGAAAACTCTTTACACCAAAAGTTGATAACTGACAAAGAGGCCACGATAAAAAGCTTCGACCCCGGACCTTCCATAGGCAATCGTTCTTCTTTTACAGGGATACCAACCACTGGAACGACCTTCCACTAGAGGTTGTTAGCTGCTCTTCTAGGAACCATTTCAAAGTGTTATTAAATTTTAATCTACTTAAGAAGTTGTTAGATTAGTTTTTTTCTTCTGTTTTGTTAAATTAGTAAGTTGCTTTGTTTTCTCTATTCTCTGTAACTCCCAAAAGCGGTGCTATACCTTGTTTTCAATGACTGTCTTCGAGGTCAGCAGAAAACTGCTGACATCGAAACAGATAATCTGACTGGATCCGGGTGATTAGGGCTTCCGACATCGAACCCGTGAGCAAATCACTGAAGTCTGTAAAGCTCAGCGGTAATGGGCGTTTGCCCGAACTTCTGCAGCGGTAGGTTAGGGTGTCGAACTGGCCGTGCCACCCCCTAGACTGCCGAACAGTACTCTCTGAACAACTCGGCCAAAACTAGGGAGTCAGACGAGGTCTCCTTGTCAGGCAGTCGTAGAGGAAGAGCCGAGGACTTATTCTTTTTCAATCGTTGCATGTGCTTAAGTAAGAAGTTTTGTTCTCGTGAGCTCTGAAGATGAACTTTTCTTGCACTAGTTGGTTTGCTCACGGACTTACTGGCTTCACCTATTTCGGACAATGTGGAGTGCGAGCAGGTCCTCCGAGTTTCCCGTAAGTTTATGCTCCGCAAGTAGATAGGAACGGTCATCGGGGAGATGATGTACTCTTCCTGAAAAAGGGGGCCGATAAAAGAAAATGCGCAGTTCGTGTGGTGCGAATAAGTCGTACACGTCCTCAGTTGCGCTTTGATGTGCATGGTAGTTCTAGTCCACGGAGCCACAGTCAAGAAAAAGTGAACCTAGGCAGCTTTTCTGTTCTTAAACATCAGCCTGATCAAACTTTCAACCTGTGGACTTCTTACTGGTTGTTGTAACCAGTATCAGATAAGATCAAAAATGAGCAGAGAGTGGTCGCTGGATTCAGGTGTTGGTTTGATAATCACTCTGTCTACCAGGTGGCTATCATTAATGAAAACTTGGTGGAGCTGAAAGGGATTCTGACGAGAACGATACCGCGTTGGGGCGTTGACATGCCGTGTTCACGCTGTTTGTCGTTTCAGTGTCGATAGGGAAGTCGAGGGTCTGTTTTCACACTCCTGGTGGGAAAATGATGCCAAGTTTATCTTTGGTGCAGTAAAGTCGCCCAGAATAAGCGAATGAGTAAAGTTTTCAGTCCTAGAAAGTTGTGTAGGTTTACAAGTGGAGTGTCGTCGTCGGAGACGTCGGATGATGGAGAACGGTAAATGAGCCCTACTAGGAGTGAGTCCGGGCCACGCAATGCCAGTCGAAGCCACAGAACGTTACATTTATCAGAGGATTGAAATCCACCGAGAACCGTGGGTTTGGGGAGACAGTGTTGAAAGGAAGGTCGCAACACCCCACAGTCTCCCTCGGACGGAATCAGCTGGGTAAACTGAATGCTCGAGACACTCGGTTTACTGTCGCTGATGTCACCTGTAAATCAGGCCCTTGTGGAAGCAAATATGTGGGGTTGTGTTCCATGAGATAACTGTCTGATTTTCGGCAATTTATTGAACAAACTGAGACAGTGTGTATGCATGAACTCAAAAGCTACTTCCTTGAGAAAATAGAGGGGAGATTGCGAGAGAAAGTTTGAGAAGAAGACCTTGAATAACGAAGGGTGTGGGTGTGGGGCTCGGTTTGTACCGCCGAGTGGTTTCGATGGCCCTCCTTTGAGGCTATGGACGCAAAGTCACCGTTCGTGCGTATGTCAAAGTCCCTGCAGAACGTTTGACGAGCATCATCGGCGGGTGTTTGAGAATTCGTCTGCTAGATGCAGGGTTTGATGGAGGCAGTATGCGTAGTTTTATAGAGCAACTCATAGAAATGACTTGTGGGGCGGGCCAATAATATGCTTTTAGATTTGCAGGCAGTGTCCCCTCCAGGCACCCGTCCTTCCGAACTCTTGGAACAAAGAGTTTTTTGAAGTGTCTCTTGGTGGTTTTTGGCTCGAGTAATCTGTAAAACGGCGTTTGTGCGGTGCTTTCAACACTGTTTGCCCGTACTTGGGGCGTCAGCCGTTGGGATAGCAACTAGGGAAACAGCGTCCTCGCTTTTCATCACTCGCACATAGGCGAGTGGATAATATTGGGGCAGAAACCACGACCTTAGTTTCTGGTTGTAGTTTCCGGTCTATCATAATTTGTGACAGTTTCAATCCGCTGCCCGCCCCTTTTCCTTTCTTACCCAGAGCGATTGAAAGAAACGTGTTCCAGGTGGACGTTGGCGGACCTCAAATCCGCCGATTTTTTATGACTGTCTTGGAACTCAGCATTGCTGGCAATGTTACCAAAAGGCCAAGTGACATTTTGGTTGTCTTGGCGCGTAGCGTGCTTGCTTCCAGTCGGCCGACTGGAAAGTCTATGGGACTGCGATAGCTGCAATCAATTGTGAGTGATGTTTAACTTGGAACTAACCAAATCTCCGACTACTCATCAGTAATCTAAACACTACAATTCAGTGAACCTTTGGGAAGGCGCTGGCTGACCTTCAGAGGAAATATGATAATCAAAGAAGGTCCAGAATTATTTTCCACTGCTTTTCAAAAGGCCGTCAACAACCAGTTACATATTTCGCGATCGCTGGTGCAAGATATGTATAATTAACGACTTTTCCGGTATTATCCGTCATTCTTCATGTCCTTTCATTCCATCGTCGTGTGAACTGACGCTGTGTGATTGTAATTGCTACGGCCGCCTTTCCAGCTAGCGACAGTCGGACTGTTACTTCGCCACAACCGACGGTAAGCTGTCTGGACATTCATTATCGTGAATAGACTGAATCTCATGGCAAGTTATCTTTGGGGGAATAAAGACCAATGAACAGGCTGCACAAGCCGAACCATTTAGATTCGTGGACATCACGGTCGTCTGTGTAGAGGGTTGGCTTCACTGGCCAAAATACCGTTTCTGGGACGTTCCTTTCCATTCTGCTAGATATTTTTCCGCTGTCTGGCATTCATTCCTGGAAACTTGCATCTCAGGAACACTTGTTAGCTCACCAACATTTAACTACTAGGCGCGTGCAAAAGCAGTTTGAAAACCTGTGGTGTCCACGCACTACGTAAATGCACAAGTTCGTGGCGTGCTCCCTTTGCGTTACTTGAAAATCGGACGAACGGATCTTTAGCTGCGAGTGAATAGTGTCTTAGAGCAATTTGACTGATTCAAGTCTTTTAGTGAACCAATTAAATATTTCGCGCGAGAAGTGTAGGCGACTTCTGATAGTGGGGAGAAATGGTTGGCTGTGGATGAGCCGTAGCGTCAACACCGAGACGGAAGTGTATTTCAGAGTGCGATAACCAACAAAAGATTGTCATTTCGCTAGTCTTCCAGTCAAGGGACAAAGTTTGCTGCGTACCCTGAGCTTAAAAGTTTTTACAGGTACGCGAGACTTCGCCAACAAAACGATTTGTTCAAGGTTGCGTTTGTTCTGCTGTGGTTCACACCCAAAATTTCGGCCTTCGTCTGTGTGTTGAGTAAACGACACGGTATGTCGGGGAGCTGGACAACATAGTATTGTGGGTGATGCCACATTACCCAAATAGTGATTGGGGTTTGAATAGGTCACGTCAAAACTGAAGAGAACAATTTAGAATTTGTGTCCACATGTGTGATAATAGGGGAAAATGTTGGGTGTTTTTGAGGTAGGTGTCAGGAAACGGTCAGTCGGTTGAAAGGAATTAAGTTAACGTGGTCAAAGTGGAAATTCGTTATTGATTTGGTCCATTCAGATTGAAGAACCATTTCAAAATAATAATTATCCTGATCCGCAGTGCAGTAGTGCGATACCGTATACCACTGTCATTTCTGGCTGCGTACCACAGGTTTTTGTGTATTCACTTTAACGGTTACTAGAGGCAAGCGACAGAATCTGATTCATTCGCGGGTAGCAGACCACCACAGGGTTGCATTGTTCATTTCGATTTTCCGTTTTAGGAATTATGTCAATTATCCTTGTCAACGCCTTCGTCTAACATGTGCACCTATAAGTCACCACACTCTCGTCTGTATGACACAAGTGCACACCCAACATAGGATTGAAATATGTTGGCTAGTCTTGCTAGTGCTCTTGTTCATGATGACGTTAATTCATTGTAGCATTTACGTTACTTAAAAGTAGGTTGAACACAAGCCTTCATTGTTGTAGTCTGCCAACTGGGCAGTTGGTACAATTTTTCCGAAACTGTATCAGCTTCAAATGTGGACTCATGAAAGAGTACGCCCGACATTGTTTTGGGATAATTTTACCAAATTATTATCTGGCATTATGAATAAATAAGAATTTTGAATTAGCAGGAGCAACGACCATCTGATGTGGCCTGAAGGATGTATCTGATTTTGTTAAATCTGACAACCCACCCAACATAAACAACCGCCAAGTGCTTCCTTAGATTCCACGCCACTAGTCACAAGTGTACCGCTTAGCTAATTTTTGGAATGATGTTAAATGTAATTCAATATACGTTGTTGTCCAGGTTGAAGATTGGGGTCAATTATTGTCATTTCTCGCACATAATGCTCAAATTCAATTCAACGATCATGCATGATCCACGCATTCGGTGCTCGATAGTTCCTTTGTTGACACAAATGTGCACTGCCAATGTCTGGCTTATTTAAAAGTTATCTGCAGTTCCCGAAATTCTCTTCAATACTTGTCCCTGTTACTTTACATGCATTGGATCAATCATTATCGCTATGTTCGTACTTCCTCAGAAGACTCTTCTCACTTCTGCGTGGGATCTTGTTACACAACTGCAATGAAAAATGCTGCCGTCTTCGGAAGCGTTGTCAACTGAATAATACGCATCGACTCTCGACTGGAAGAAACTGCCGACGCAATCGATTGGGCTGTTGGCCATTTACCCCACCCTGTTTGTAACCTTACAGTGTCCGAGTTTTTCTGTATGTTATCGTCAGGCGTCTCATCTTCATCGCTGAATATTATGTATAACCAACTGATGGAAGTAAACAAAATGTTTGAATTTCGTTATGCATGTCTTCATGCTGTTCTGTTGAACTGAATAAGGAACAAATTCAATTCCGTGGTTACTTTCGCTGTACCTGAATTACTCAGATTGCAGAGTCTTCTAGCAACAGACTGTATTCCGAGACTGGGGTTCCAGCCCGTCAAATATTCGGCTGCGCTGGGCATCAAGTGGAATATAGTTTCGATCACCCTCTTTAATTTATACGGCGCGTTTATGTGACACATCTGTACAACGCTTACCTGCTAAAAACTGTTTTCTTTATGAACCCCTCAGCCTTGCGTGTTACTAAAACTACCTCTATCACCTAACTGCAAGCAAGTTTCTAGTTAGTTAGGAAATGTATTTGTTGTAACTTGGTGTACGGCCTACGAGCGCGTAACCAGACAACGGAATAGCAGTTAGTGGAACGGTAGATAACGGAACGATGTTCAACTGTTCTGAACGACGGACTACGAAATATCCAAGATTAATACGAATCTTCCCGGCATACTCAACCACCCAATGCTAACGTATGAACACAGAGAGAAGAGACGCATCCGGACAGAGCCACTATATGTCACTCAATCCAAAGACAACACGGTCACAAACTGGACCACATTTGAAGCGTTCGTGACCGATCAAGAACATGGTCAGAAAGTGGACCAGACAAAGATTCACACAGTACAGCGATGTCCCAATTATAGGACGTGCGTGTGGGGGGATGTGCCAGAATTTTGCACAAAGGTTTGGAACTCACGTGATGGGGGACGTGGCACATAACTGTGCCGACTATGAAGGTCACTACAGTCAGTAGTGAGTTAGGTCACTGTGAGGTCAAATAAAACGATATTTTCGGGCAATTGGGTTCGCCCCCGACAGTATTGTTTCACTATTATTAGAAAAACGCTGCCTAATGAAGCAGACCTTGTCAGAAGCGGACAGTTGAAGACCACGGAGTGGGCCGAGCTATGGTGCAATTTCCGTCAACTTTCTTGTTAGCACGTGAAATTGCTAACTCTATGCTCAGTATTGTTAGAAAATAAGTTGTGATGACTTCCACTGAACAACCCTATGAGGTGCATTAAATTTGCTGAGTTCAGGGCATGTAGGACATCCAGGAGTATCAAACGAAGATATGCAAATAGGTAGTTTGCCTAGAATATTGAATGTGCTTTATACGATCCTGTCAGGATTATCGGGTATGTCAACATGATAGCGCTGTTGGTCCGCATTGACGCGATGTGATACTCCATACTACTTCTGCCGCAGCCCGCCGGATATCACTCATCTCTCCGGACAGCTGGACGAAATGAATCTCATCACTATGGAACTCTTGAAGTATTATGATTCGAACTTCCCACTTTTAAGCGTCAGCAGACCAACGTACGAACAACACACATTGATGAGTACATAAATCGGGTATACTCACATACGTTTGACAGGCTGATAGTGATTTTCCAGGTACATGCATATAATTCAGTCTTATTAGATTTTCCTATTTCGTATGGTTCAGGCAGCTTAATGAAACCTCAGGAGCAACTTTTAGGGACATGTCGGCTCACCCGCAAATTAATATTTCGAACGATAAATAGCGTTTGGCAGCAGTTTTTACGAGAACGACAATAAATGATCAGATGACCTTGTCGTGGTGATAAGTCACATATCACACATGTCTTGCGAACACAAACTAATAGATGGTGACTTAAACATGCCTAATATCTCCTGGACCTCATTCACAGTTCGTGCGAAGCAAGCTGAATTTCTTTAATGTATTCAACTGAATGGATAGAACCAACAGGTCTTAGCGCCCACCAAACAGACACACATTTTGGGTCTCATATTCATCACATGTATTTCGTCTGCAGGGATATTCGTTCTGGAACAGTTTTCAGAAAGTGACCATAATATCGTCTAGTATCAGTTTGTCTTCAATACAGTTATCAAATCGACAGCTGTATTCTACCGTCCGAACAAATACGTCGATTAGAGTACCTTCTCCTTACTAAGATCCTTAAAGTGGAATACGTTCTTTCATACATCAGACCCAAAAGCAGCAACCGTGGGATTTATCAAACACTTCACTTTTTGTATCGTTATTCTGGCCCCATAAAATCGAAACGCGTTGAATCGTATATAAAAGTTAGAATCTTTACTACAACAGAGACTGACAAACTTACATTACTCAAGTTGATGCACAGAAGAACATTGGATTTCTCTCTAGTAATGCAAATGAGAAGTATGCGTGAATACACAGAACATAGAACGCAACTGCATTGTGCAAGGAAAGAGAAGCTTGCGCTCGGTAGTGAGCAGCGAGGCATAAACCTAATGCAACTGGTGAGATGAAGAAATTCAGAGAAAGATCCTTCTATAAAATTTATGACTGTCAAAGATAAACGGTTTTCGATGACCTCGTTGTAATATGAAAGATCTTCAACTGACATTTTGCTGCTGTACTCAGCATGGAAAACTCGTTACTCCGTTGAAAACAACCAACTTTCTGTGCAACGTTTTGATTGCTGTTGGAAGTATCCACTCAGATATAGCTACTGTTAAACCCTAATCCACCCTGGACCTAATGGTATCCTGCCAGTCGCTATCAAACTAAAGAGTGAGCATATACCCAAACCTTTTACTTGAGTTGCTCACGTTGTCATTTTCATCCAGCACCTTCCCTCCCGAGTGGGAAAAGTCAATCATAATACCTCGCTGCAAAAGTGGTACAAGACAGGAAGTTAGTAGCTATCGTCCAATCAATCTGCCCGAAAATGTTTGAAAGGATAATGAAAGTGCCCATTATTAAATTCTTACGGTCACAAAAGCTTCCGCAGCACGGTTCCCCTAGTAAGCGTTCTTGCATGAGAGTTGGATTTCTTAAACCACATATCGATATCTGCCGACGCAGGAAATGCGGTAATTATCATTTCCTTAGACATGCTTCTGATCGTGTGCCCCATGAGCGCCTGTTAATGAGAATTGCATCCCTTGGCATACAGGACTCCTTGTGCAGCTGGATTTTACCGTAACTTGATGGCCAAACCCAAATTCTCAAAATGAGACAGCACTGCTCAACGTCGAAACCAGTGAGTAGTGGATTGATTCAAGGAAGCTTTCTGGGACCGTTGTTTTTCCTCATGTACATAAATGACATATACGATATCATTAAACATGGCAAAGCCTTGCTGGTTACCGACGATATCAAAGTCGTCTATACATTCCTCCAGCCCAGCAGCCTCGTCTCGTGTCTACAAAATATATGACAGGACCTAGCATCATTAGAGTCGTAGTGCAAAACATGGCTCAAAACGATCTCAGCAAACAAATGGAGCATTGTCACCTATGGTTGTCAAATACTTAATGGTTCTGTCTCACTAGATAGTCATCACATTGATATCGCCACATTCGTTCGAGATCTGGGGTATGGTGTTTGAACTTCCACAATTTCTTTGAAGAAGTATGCTTTCAGGTAGCAAAAACTAAAAGGACAGTAGGCTGCATAAAATAAATGTTCCATCTACTGAATGTGAAGCCGCCTGTTTGCAAAATGTCTGCTCGAACTCAGCTTGGGTATTGCACTTTCATTTACTGCCACCCACGCAAATCTGATAGGCTTGTGTTAGAAAATCTCCAACGATCATTCACCGAAAACTTGTTAGGTAATTCATCCTTACTCACCTATAGTGAACACTGTCAAATACTTAGTATTGATCCACTTTGGTTACAAAGACTAAGTTTGAATCTCACACTTCTGTATAAACTAACAAACTCGGACGCCATCACCACAGCGTTCGCCGTACATTTTCGTTACAGCCCCTCACATTGTTTAAGAAATAAAGGTTCCATATTGCCAACCCTGCTAGCTCGGAAAAAGATGCGTCCCAACTTCTTCATTGTAAATTATTCCTATACCTGGAATATCCTTCCGAATGAAATGAAAGCCAGTAACAACATTCGGCGTTTCAATAGTGTTGTGGACAGCGATCTTACATCATTACACATAATGTCTAGCCGCAAAATTTGTGTATCTCCCGGTGAACATCTTTAATGTGGTCCGGAAACGATTTAGCCGTCAGCAGCATATGACATACGTACCCGTCCCTAATACAATGCTGTCACTGAAAACAGCTTGCCTGAAGCTGTTTACTGCGTCTCCGCTGTTTGCTCACATCCCATCTAGCATTTGACTCATTACATGCTTAGGAAACACCATCATTTTATTCATATGCGTCACTGTGCACGCATTGATAAATATGTTGGACAATATAAAATTGAAGCTTGTGGCAAGTTTAGTTGAATGAACTTGCACAGACTTGAACTTAGGACAGAAACAAAAGGGAAGAAACTGCATTATAGCTTACATAACCATTGTTCTCACATATTATAGATGTGCCCATTCGTAATAACCTGTTCACCTTTGTAAACAATCAAGCTATAATTAATGGTATTGACAGGTTATTTGACTGGCCTACAAAAACTCCACAGGAAATGGGGAAAACAAATACTCCCTCGTTTACTTTAAATAGTCCCAGTGAAAGCCCAATTAACATTTTGTGCTCTCTCTCCTGCCTCTATTTCTCCATATTAACCACGTATTAATCACTGTGTGCTGTGATATATAAAAAATGGCTTAAACATTGGCCCTATGAAACAAAATGAAGTCAAAACTTCACAAAGGGTTTTTACTACCAAATGATGATCATTCAAGAAATAGCTACTGGTTACCCAATTATCGCGGAATCCTATAAAAGTTACTTAGCGATGTTATACACTTTATTCAAAAACATAAAAATGTTAATATCGCGTAAAGTTTTTGTCAAGAAAATATATCATACATTATTCTTCATATTACGGGTGATCACTTTACATTTTCCCACTTAACACGTGGGACTGCCATCTTTTTCCTACACCCAGGAGAATCCATTATGCAAAGGAAAATTTCTGCAATGAATAGAAGCTCAAAACCACGTACTGACCATGCGATTCACAGGACTTTCAACTCTGAGCTTTTCGAGCAATTGTGGTGGAACAGAGGTGTGAATTACGATATTTCTCGATACGAAAATAACGAGTGAATTAAAGGACTGGACTCACCAAAGATGGGCAATGTTCGTGAGGCGTCCAATAAGGCTGGAAAGTAATCGGATTGTTTCAAGCGTAGCTGAGGATACGAAATAACATAGATAAACGTTAATCCAACAAAGAGGATGTTCTAAACTGAATGACAGCTACTGGCGTTGTAGGAGGAACCAGCAAGCACGTGCGGCAGAGTTTATTTGAAAACGTGTTGTGTTGTTTACTCAAGTAAAACGAAGGTGTACACTATGGGCTGATGCAGCGGTTACGCAGTGTTAGCAAAATGAAGTACAAACTAATGAAAACTCCGCAATATTCCCCTCCCAGAGCATATAAAACAAACGTTGATGCTCGGATAGAAGGTCAAATCACTGAAGCGGTTTAACGGAAACGAATAGGCAAATTATTATGTTCACCTGTGTGAGTGGTTAAATGCGGCAGGGATGTGTTGGTGTCCGTAAGCGGTAACTGGATATCAGAATATATGTTCAGTGGGATCGTGGGAACTGCCTGAGTGATAGGGAGAGGAGGATTTGTTGTAAACTGACGTGGTAATTTGTTTAGAGATTGTAGAACGTCACTGTCCACATACGCCGCTCTGGGACGGTCATGCTGACGGTATCACGTTTTCCTGCTCGATCAGTGGTGAAGTACTTGTCATCACGTGATATTACTCCGAATGGTCCAGAGTATGGAGGTCGCAGTGAGTGCTTCAATAAATCAGAGCGGACAAACACGTGTGCATACATGTAAATCGCGGGGAATACGACTGGGTCATTTATGCTTTCGCGTAAGAATTGAGCGAATGCCTCCGAAGGTCTTGCGCGTAGCTCATTGCATTAGTTATGTGAGGTGAATCTTGGAACAACTCACCGGAAAGTCGCAGACTTGATCCATAAACTAGTACTTCCGGAGTGACTCGAAGATCTCCCTTAATGGTTGATCTGATACTTAACAGGGTAAGTGGTAGGCACTCCGTCCATTTGTGCTTTAAAGATTGGGCGATTGATGCTGCTTTCAGTTGTCGGTGGAAACGTCCCACTAGACCATTCGAGGATGGGTGATATGCGGTCGTTTTGGTGTGTTTGCAGCCAGACATACACGTCGTATCACGGGAGAGCTGTCACTGGAACTGCATGCCTTTACCGGTAGTAAATTCTGAAGGTACACCAAAGTTAGCAACCCTAGTGGGGCAGAATTGTTCTGACAACTGTAACACCAGTAGTGTCTGACATGGAAATAGCCATCGGCCAACGAGTGAAACGGTCAACACAAGTGAGCAGAAAAGTCTTTCCATCGGAAGGAGGTAGGGGACTAACAATATCCAAATGGATGGGAGGGAAGCGGGAATTCGTTGTGGGGAAATGGCGAGGTGCGAAGATAACGTGATGGTGGATCTTGCTGCTTTGGTAATGCAAACAGGATTTGGCCCAAATGTGTACATCGTGGTTCATATTAGGCCACACGTAACGTTGAGAAATGAGTTTAAGAGTGGTGCGTACTCCGGGGTGTGATAGCAAATGTAGGAAGCCGAACAGGGGTCTACGACAAATTATTGGAACAAACGGTCCCGGATTGGGAGTAGATACGTCGGGCAGGATAGTGGAATTAGAGTAAGGAAGAGGAACCTTGGACAGCCGGTGAAATGAGAATGTCTCTGGATTAGATAGCTCTTCGTCGTTCAGCTGTGCTTCTGTCAGTTTATTGAGGCTTATCTCTGATGAAGTTGAAATCGCATAAATATGTGGTCCAAAAAGGGTGTCGGCGATGACGTTGGCAGATCCTGG
>LUCH01003630.1:29402-63793 GCA_013368495.1 Paragonimus heterotremus | reverse complement strand
CAAGCCAATATTTTTGGGACTTATTCGATGTATTCCTATTTTTCTATCACCGACACTTATTTACAATAGATGTATTGAAGGTACTTCGCCTGAAATTTTGATTTAAAAATTTAAAATAATATTTCGAAATCGAGGATTCGCGCCAAAAGGACCGTTTAGCCTTTTGAACGACCTTCAAGGCGAATCCCGTGAAACGGATAATTGCCGTCAGATCTGAACAGTTGACCGGTTTCTGTGCATACGTACGCCATTCGCCTGCCCTGTCTACCGGCAGAATGGTTGGTTCTCTCGTGAGTTGCTGAACTTTTAGCCGGTCAATATTTGCCTTGGGATTTCTCGGGCTGCAAAACGTGTTTTTTCGGCGCTTTGGCTACTATTATCATAACTGCTGTTGCTATCGTTGCCGATACCACTATTAAAACTGGTGCGGTTATTACTTCTATTTCTACCGTCATTTTAAATAACACTGGTCTCACAGCTGCCGAAGCTGCCAACATTTTTAGTCGTCGTCTCACTATCTCACTCGGCTTATTATGCGCAAATCCGTTTAGTTCAAGTGATGGTTAATAACCCAACCTGCACATGCGCGCCTACACATTCGCCGGCCTCCAAACCATTTTCCACATCCGAACGCACGCACGCACACGATCATCACCCACGCACTCGGTCAGGTGGAATGCATAAACTGCATGTGATTGATTGCGGTCAAAGCACAGACGCCCACTACGCTTTTGGACCCGGATCGAGGCAGGAAATGTTCACACAGTTAAACGGGAAGGGACACAGGTCCGACAAACGCCATGCATTAAGCCTTACCATCAATCCCGGCAATGAAGATCAGAAACATTGATCCGCCTTCCTCATTGGCGACTTTCGAGTTCCCGTTATTTTTCTGTAAGCACTCAGGCTATCACGGCCAATATTTTCACTGCCAATTAGAACGACGACTTCTACAGCTATCAAGAAGAACCAAACCAGGTAGTTCGTGTCAGTGCCTGAAAATATTCTTGCACTGTGCTGAATCCAATATTCACGTGTTTTCCGGGCAACGATTTTCGTCCGGTCCTTGATACTACCACCCGTGACTGGGCCAGTCAGTTGTTAAGGACACGGATCTCAAAGGTACTGTCGCATGTTGGCGGCGTCTGAGCAAGATCCACCCCAGGGCCACAGCGGAAGACTTCACAGTAAGGAATCTACAAAACAACAGCCGTCAAATCAGATTGGCGGGTGAGGTGATTAAGGAACCCATCCTGGGACCTTCCAGCACAATCCCAGAATCTGTTCGAATGGGAAGTCAACTTGACGAAGAAATCTTGAGAGGAAAAGTTGTCGTTGTAGTAACCAAAAGCTCATCACCGCCATGCATTCACCGGCCAGAATGTTAAGACTACGGCCAATAAAAAATATACTGATTACTTTGCTGCCATTGGTGCAAAGATCATCAGAAAAGTGGGCCTTCCGCGACTCAAGCGTTAAATGAAGGTGGAATGGTTGACACCTGTCAGCCTCGCATTCTGTCATCGATTGCATCACGTATCTCCACATATAGAAGTGTTTGTAACCCGAAGCACACCGATTTGATAACGTCAATCACAATTACCTCTATGTTACTTCCACTTCTTCGGGGTTGACACTAACTTTCTGTTAGTTCATTACTTGCTGTTGGTTCCCTAACTGTGACCGGTTAGCGTTCTGTCACCTAGGTGCTCTGGTAGCCTCCAACTATGCGTGCTACCGGAGAAATACCGCACCCCTCAGTACACTTCGGAATCATTAGTTCACGTAGTACAATGAATCACTGTCCATCTAGTTCCTAAGTACTTTGAGCTGTGTGTCATCCTGCGGAGTGATAAAGTGGCTTCTATGAAGGAAAGCCACCTTAGCTTTTCTGCCCGCTATGTGTCAGCTCAACAAGTATGTATCTTTTCCGATTCACCCCTACTTCAGGCGCTTGACCACAACTTCATAATATTTGTCGCAGAACGCCCGTGCTCATTCCACCATCTTGTAGGTTTATCCAGCAGATCCATCGGCCAGTGGGAAAACACCATCCACTCATATGACTACTCGTGACTAGGTCTGGGTAGTGGCAGCAACGTCAATTTCTACTGCCCATCATGAGATTCCATTACGCTCATCCCACTGGAGTTAATAACTTAAACATAAAATGTTTGTTCCAAATTCCACCAATCGAGCGGCAGTAGTCCAAGGCCGAAGAGTGATACGTGCGCACTCCAGACATTTGCAAGAGGGGTCTTCAATTCACCCACAGGTTTTAAGCTGGAGGACCAGCGCTACGTCCTCGAGGCGCTCACCCAAAGACTCACGTTTAACCACCACTCCATATGCATTCTTGTTGGCACTTGCAGACTAAATGCTATTACGACCGTAAGTGTCCCTTCGTCCTGCTAAATCGTTAACTGTGGATATCGGCAATCGTGTAAACCGCCGGCATGACGTTTTAAAGCGGAACCGAGTTTGAAACGGTCGCCTTGTCACGAAAAGAGATTTTTCAGATTTTTGCGAAGTATTAAAGTGCATATTTCGGGACCTTCAGGATTTTATCGAGCGAAGTAGTTTTGTTGCAACGGGAAAAATCGGCTATATCTAGAGGTCGCTCATATTGGCATCTTTGTTAGGAAAAATGTTCTGTTATTTTCGACAAAAGCATCACACTGGCCTGTGCGATCGATTTTCAGCTGTGAGAAAGCTTTCATTGATATTTTCATGGTAGAACACATACCTCCATCCCACAGAAACGCTCAATTCTGCCTAGTCTGGCAGATATGAAATTCCCGGCCGTGGTTTGCAATGCGTTCTATATTAAATATCAACTTGAATTACAATCGAAGCCATGTCACCCTGTTAATGGGTTGGTTATCTGTCCGAATTAGGTGTTCAACCTGGTTCCTTTTCAGTATTTCAGGTACAGACCGGTCGACGAAATGTTATTCTTAAATGCTATTGCACATGACGTCATCACGTGGTTGTTTCTATCTACGGTTTATACGGGATGGTATAAGCATGGGTAATATTCCTCATTCGATCACCCACAGTCACCTTACTGTCTGGCAGATTGTCTACACTGTATGCTTGAGTGCAACTTGTTATTTGTATATGGCTCACTGCTCACTAATCTGATAGCTAATGATCCATTTTTATTTTCCTAATTTCTCCAACGATAACGGTGATTTTTATTTGAACTATTTCAGCTACAGAAATTCAATCTTTGTATGACGAATATTGGCCTATGGTTTTGCTAGCCACAGAATTCACTGATGGTTATCAGTGCAGTTTCCAAGTTTTATTTGTTTTATGCCTCATTTTGCCAAACGTCGGCGCTAAGCCCGAAAGCTAACCAGAAAGCCGCACCGGTAGCCACATTTTGGATTTGCCCAGTGATGAACATTTGAAGGAGATGTCATTACAAGTCTGTCAACTGAGCGTTTATCGTAGGTTACTGACTGTTTGCGGTGTGGGAGAGTCCACTGAGGCATTCGTTTACATTCGTTGTGGAATGACAGTCACTTCGGCCCCGTCTCGGTGGGAAGTCGGTTACCAGAGCAGTTGTCTCACATTAAAAATAGGCGAGGAGCTAAAATTAGGCCAGCGACAGTCGTCACGATTACCAGCTGGTTGGTGTGTTTCCCAAAGTGATGGGTTTGAAAGTTCCCGTTGGTACACTTCCTTACGCCATGGCGGAAGTCTTGGTGGTACCAAAAAATGATGTATCATTGGTGAGTGTAGGAGATCTCAGATAAGTGAACCACCGTCTGTTGGACAACGTCCCTTGTTAACAGGGAATACGGTTCACCATTTGTTAAATCTACACTGCGAGTGCAGCTAATTGATCGAAGAAGGTAACATGTGGTTCTTAGGGTGTGTCAAGAAGTGTGATAGGTACTATTTTGAGGAAGAGGAGCGGTAGTACTATACTACTCACACCACTGTTATTCAGTAATGGGCCTGAGGATATGTTTGGACACTGAAGTAGTCGTAGGAAAACTACAAGAAACATCGGGGTGCAGCACAACATGAGGTGATTCAGGAGCTGAGCGTTGGTGTCTGTGGAAACCGTGACGTTCTGGGCCCAGTACCATACGCAAATGAATGTTTTTATTGTCATTTCGAAACGTGTAATCCATGCGTTGCTTTCCTGAATAAACAACCCTCGCGCCACCCGTGTTCTGAGCACACAGCATTAGCTAGGAATCTGGATTAGCCTCCAACATTTCAACTGCGTCACTCAACTCTACGATAGGTTTCGTAAAATTAAAGGATGTTGGTTTTTCGTGGGTAGACAGAGGTAGATTTTCCAACCAGAACTTTCGAAAGCTAGAATTATTCATTCTGCGGGGTCGGAGCAACTGCTCCATTTGCCGAACTAACTGCGACCGTTTGCGGCCCTTAGGCTTGATGTTCGAAAGCCGATAATTTAGTTTATTCCATTCCAACAACTAAATTCAGTCAACTAAGACGGCTTTTAAAGAGTCACATAGGTGCTCGGAAGTAACGTCATTGGTGGCATCTCATTCTGCTTGTGCAATCCCTGTTAGAATAGGCTGAACCGCCTACTGGTATATCACAGGCTAGAATATAACCCTATGAGTTCTGTATGTGGCTGTGACGGGCCTAAATCACGGCCGAAGATCAGGAATGCGAAACTAACAAGTCGAGGACCAAGGCATGCCTCAAAGAAATCACTGCCAACTTCAACACTTGGTTCAGACATTTCGAAATTGGTAAGTTATTAAAAGTGGCGGGAAAGAAAGGAAGGTCACATCGGGCTCACCGGTGTGTAGTAAGGTAAACTTCAACAAATCTCGGTAAAAAAGCATTCAGAGTCGATAATCAGGCTCGTTGTGGACAAATAGTGTTTTTGAAACGTTCGCACGACCAAGCGAATCAAGTCGACCAGTTGAGAATAGCGTAGAACAAACAAGTGACTTGCTGTTTATTCACGAGGTCGACGTGCGGGCGATCGGACGGAACTACAAAGCAGCGGAAGGATGAACGATGGCACGGGGTGAACCGCGCGTTCTAGTGCTATGGGTACCTGTTAGCATCCCTGATGCTTCAAACAAACGTCCTAGCACACACGGGGTTTCCAAAAATATGTTACAGACAACAATCGGAATTCCAAAGTAATAAATAATATACGAACAGGATTGCTACATGTTCACTGTTACTGCAGAGTGATCCATGTGTTCTAAGCTTACGAAGCACTGACCGATGCCTCGTGCTACCAGCCGAGGAGTTAAAATACTGTTCAACATTAGCACTGTTGGTGCTTCCTTCAGTATTATCCCTGCCACCTTGGGGAATGGTGGTATTGCATTAGCAAAACCTGGTAAGCAATTTTGCCATATTTGCCTGAAGCTGGAGGGGAAGGTGACCAAGTAATGAAGGACATGTCTCCAATCCCACTTCTTACGTCGATGCGCGATTCGTATATAAGTTCTGCGGTAACAACCTTATATTTTTCCGACGCGGTAGGATTATTCTCTATTCAAGCGAAGCCCCTCACGGTCGTTGATCCGAAGGAGCTGAAGGAGCTGCTGCGCAAGCCTTCAGAAAAGTTTGTAACTGTCGAGGTCACGATGAGCAGTGTGATAGCCTATATAGACAGCAGCTCACAGTCACAGTCGAAACCGGCCGTCTCCTCCAGTCACAGAGACTTCACATGCCAGTGTGGGGTTTGAGGATTTTTAAAATAATAAATGAACAATTATACGGATAACGGAGGAGTCTAAAAGGATTTCATAGGCGATGTGCACAATAGTTTTTAATACTTTGACACCCTTGAATATTTGTCACCTCAGTTTGTTCATCAACGTGGAAACATACTGTTGGCGCCTTGTATTCTTTTACGTGCCAGCAACCAGTAAACTCTCCTTTTGCTTGCAGCTTATTGCTACTTACTGGCCTCAGAAAGTCGCACCGTTGCAGTCATTAACCGGGGGACCACGGTTGATTAGTGCAAGCAGAAGATGTGTAACTGCGTTTGCCAAATCACTGGCGCCCAAGATAAACTGGCTGGGAACGAACAGAAAGTGCCATTCAATGGATAATACCATTTCTCAAACAATTAGAAGTAACAGGTTTTTATTTTAATTCTTTAAATGACACCGTTTCATATGATCGAACCTATTCTCAAAATGTAGGGAAAAAGTGAAACATTTTGCCATGATGTGGCTCCGAGAAACCTAAGACAGAGAGTGGAAGGTCCAAGGGCTGATATCCAGAAGTATATCGCAAAATGTTGAGCGCCCATACATTTATGGGGGTCATTTAATTAAAAGAGCGATCGGGAACTGGGAGGCTCAAACCAAGGGGAAACATGAACAGGTATGGTGTATCGCTGACTCATGACAATATGTATTTGAGGTCGGCTGGCGTTAGCTTTCCGTGTATAAATACCACTGATTTTGCGTGATACTTCCTCTGTTTCACAGGTTCCTGTTGTGTATTTGGATAGCCAGAGGAGGTTGCCTAAAAGTGTGACGTGATGACTCTTAAGAACACTTCGGCCACTGCTATAAATTCTTTTATAAGATAATAATGTATTCATGGAAATAACTTCTGTTATCTGGCTATCTGTATCCCTTCATTTTCTGTAACTAATTCGTACATTTTAAACTTCGTAGGTTTGATGTGAAAGGTCTATCTGACATGATTTTTTAATGTGGGGTGCACTACATCTCTCAGGTAAGCATGCACCAAAGTCTTCTTTGCTGATCATGTTTTGAATTCCAGAAGGTAGAATGGACTCGTTCAGGAACGTTTGAGGAAAACGGAGGTTTGAGTGAAGTATAGTCCCGACAAATTCTGAACATAGAAGCGTAACATGTGAAGTAAATTATGGTGTACGCAGAAGTGAAAAGCTGAAAATTGAAAAACGATATTTGAGATATGCAGGAGGGAAATGTGTTGAATCGCTGGAAAACAGTGCCGATACGTATTATCACGTCAAATGTTGACAAATTTCAACGCAAAAACACTGGCGTTTATTGGATATTCATCATAATAATGGTCTGACGTTAGATACCGAGTAGGGGTGAATATATGCACCCGTAGGTGTTGAACAGATACAGGAACAGCCTTGCCTTAATTTGGGATGCCTTGCCTCCACATATATCTTGGGGTGCTTTCTAGGACCCGCGCCCCATTTCTCGCGGTTATGATTATATCTTTCAGGAAAGCAGCTCTCCGGCCGGAAAATTTAATCCGCCCGCGCTTGTCAATGACGTTGTGGTCATATCCAAATATTTTACATTCTATGTTATTTCACTGAATACATTTTGCCAGGCAAACAAGTAAATATTGTGCGACAAGCCACGTGAGCGTATAGAACATTATTCAGGCAACGACTGTGTGCATTTTGTTTGATTGTATAAATTGCACAATTGGGTTCACGTGCCCCGTACGCCTCTGTGTATAGTTTTGCAGGTCCGGCATGTCGCAAGATCGGGATTCCAAGGTACTTCTGGCAAAGATTGCAGAGCAGGCTGAAAGATATGATGGTGAGTTCTGCAAATTTCTATGGTTGGTTCTGTCAGTTTGGTAACTAGTAAAGCTACAATGCGTTTTTTCTGGAGTGCATATTTATTCGTCCCACTATTGCATCACTTCTGCAGGTCAGCGGTACCTTCGCAAAATGATACAATTTTTGTACGGTATTAGCTAAAGTTGCGTGGTCTTTGGTGCGCTACACTGTGACACTGTTGGGCAGCCGTGAAGTTGTCAGCCATCTACTAATGCAGACCTGCCTGTAATAGTAGATGTGATCATTACTGCGAAGAAGGTGAGAAGAGCCAAGTGGCATACATCCAGTGTTACTAAGGCCATTAGTTGACGCTCTAGCGGGTCTTTTAGCGTGTTTGTTTAGTGCATGTTTGGAAAAAGCTGATTTACTGCAGGCAGGAGCCCATGGATTACGGAACTGTTAGTCTCGCCTGTTTTATCGGAACTACTGGAAAGGATATTTGGCATCAAGATTGCCAACCACGTCATCAAGCACGTTTCAATAACATACGTTTGTGAGGAAACGAACGTTTTTAACAAATCTGCCATCGTTTCTTGATGAAGCCTCCAAGAGGTTTGACAAAGTGGGGAGAGTCGAGACCTGTTATTTGGACTTTAAAAAGGCTTTTGATTCGGCTAACAAGCTTCTAAAAAAACGGAGCATCGAACCTTCCCCTAGGGATTTTGAATTGGGCAGGGGATTACCTCCCGGATCGAAGGTTTTACATTCAAGTAAAAATTGCCCAGTCAAGTCTAGTGATTGTAGGGGGTGGAGTTACCAAAGGGTTTCCTGGGTTTTTCACTGTTCTTGACTTACGTGGACCACTCATCGCCTGTCTTGTAAGTGTTTGCAGATGGCGTTAGACTAGTTGACTGTCCAGACGAAGCTGGAATACAAGAGGTTTTGGAGAGAATCCACCAGTGGGGTTTAATATGTTTAATATAGAGAAATGCACTGTTAGCGGCAAATTCGCAGCTCTCTTCAGGCATATGGAAGAGCTGGGAAACTTGAAGGTGGCTCACGGAACACTGGATATGAACAATCTATCGATACTGATGGGAGTGAACTTCAAACTGTCCATCCAAACTACAGCTGTACCTCGATAGGCCAACAGGTTTTTGTTTTTACGTCAGAAAACCGTGGCTTTTCTCTTACCAAAGGTCTAAGCCTCCTTGTTTAAGACGAATGTGCGGCCGCGCCTCAAGTACTGCGTGCAAGCGTGGGGTCCGTGCTTTGTTAGTGATGCAAAAGTGCCAGAAGTAATCCAACACCGTTTTAACAAGTTCGTTAAACTTAAGGGTATGGACTACCAAAGCGGATTTGGGTTTATTCTTCTTAATGAGAAGAAGAGACTTGATTAGAACCTTCAAATCGCTTGGTCACTTGATCAACGCTTGCGAGCAGCTGTTTACTCACAGTGACAACCCTGCACTTCAGGGACATAATTGGAAACTCTCATTACCAGGTACTAACAAACGTTCGGGCTCACTTCTGTTGTAGAATGGTGAACGATTGGAATAGGTTGCCAACAGAAGTTGCACTAGCCACGACGACGAACGATTTCCAGCAAAGACTTGGTAAATGTTGGTTATCGATGTTTTCTGAGTTGGTGTGAGAACTTGGAAGCTGAACTGTATTTTTTACTTTTTCTTTTATTTTCGGTCTCCTGTCCACCAGTTTCCTTTCTATCATGTACTTAGTAATTCCTTTAAAAAATATCTTTCTTTCCTGTTCTTGGACTCCGACAAGCGACAAGACAACCAAAATCTGGAAGAGGCATGGTAGCACCTGCAGCGACAGTGACCTTGCATACTAATCTGATAATCTGTCATTAGTCAACGATTCTCCTGACCGTAGTCATACGGTCTCTTCAGGTGATTTTCCTGTGAAATGAAGTGAAGGTTTGTCTACTCCAATTGTTGAATCATTGGAATCTGTTGAGCTCACAAATGCAAGAAACCGGGTCCACCTTGGCAACAACTGCAAGTCTTGTGACCTTACTGTCCCACTGGTTTCTTGTGGGAAAGAAGTCTTGTACTTGTGTGGTTACCTCGCCTCCAGATGTTTCGGTGTGGTTCTGCAATTCTATGTGGTCTGGATCTTCAACAACCCCGATTTTAGGAAGGTGTTGAGTTTCCACTTCTTTTCCCCACTCTTGTGAACAGCTGAAATGGTGTGTGCATGTGGTGTAAGGCGTTTGATGGTAGCAACTTCCAACTATCAAGCACCTTAAGAGGGAACTTCGATTCTATATGGAAGAAACAGAGGAGTGCTACTGAGTACTATTAATATTCAGGATGATACTGAAGAAAGTAATAGAAAAAGGTTCCAGTAAGTGAGGATATTGTGATGTTAATCTAAGCAGGATGAGGTCGTGTAAATGACACGAATAATAATGATCATGAGTATATATATATATATATATATATATATATATATATATATATATATATATATATATATGCTTCAGAGTTCGTGTCTTATTCTGGTTTATTCATCCTTGTGATTTTTCGTTTCTCTCCTCATCTGTTTGTAGTCATCGTAATGAATAAAATTTCCGATAGTCCTACTTCGTTGTCTCTTTCATCCTTTTGTTTTTGTCTACCCACGTTTTAATCAGGCCGCTAGTTTCCCTTCCGTGACTAGTACCGCAACCCACTCAGTGCATCTGTTGTTTAACATGCATTTTGCGTACACTACTTTTAGGGTCGATTACGGTACACGGGATCAATGCTTTGAGTTCTTGTTTTCGTTGTGTACATCGATAGTAAGAGTCGGACGTATCGTCTAGTCCTAGTCTGTTACTCTAATGTCGGCAGTTATCAGGGTTTCACACGGCACCCTCCACTTACTCATGGAGTCTTACGCACAACTATCCGGGCTTTGCCACTTCGTGGTTTATGATTCATGGTGGGAAGACGGGGAAATCTGCATACAAACTTCATTTATTGGTCTTCTTGCTCTGTAAGCAGATCTCAATGAGCACAGATGAAGAGGTGGAGGAACCTCCGGCGCCAAGGAGGGCGAATGCTCGCGGACATTCGTGGACTTTGAGGATTTGGGTGCACGTTGGAATAGTTGAACGACATTCCTGATGGTGTTGCTTAGATGTTGTGGAAGTTGTAGAGGTTGCGGTGGAAATAATGTACGCTTAGTATGCAGCGACACCTCACTTACAACTCGGTTGTTTGTTTGCAAAGTGTAGGCACCTTGGCACTGACTTTGAATATAAACGAATCCACTTTAAGTAACTAAGTCCCTTCCCTTCTTTTTCATGGTTGTGTGGACGTTAAGCATAAATGAGAACCACTGATGTGTAGCTGTGTATGCTGATGGTGATGATGCAACGATGAGTGGAGCTGCCGCCTCTTTGCAGGTGTATAATTGATGTTAGTGTAGTAAATATAATTATTTCAAAGTTAACTTAAAAGGTAACATTAGGTACAATGCTAATAGAAGGGCAACCCGATTCGCAGGAGTTTGAGAGTTGTCGAGGATTGTTAGCTTCACTTTGGTAAAGCAGTACCCAGTTTGTGCACTAGCCAGATCGGGTTATTTAAGCGACCGCAGCAGTCTAAGTGCGTGCATACTTGCGCGCTGTATAATAGCTTGTAGATAACTGACGTCGGTTTTTAACGCCGATTATTATGCTTTGATCCATATGGATGCACAGTGCACCGATTACTGATTCCAATCATCTATGTGATATGAGGTTTGCAGACCATTCTGCGGT
The DNA here is from genome assembly GCA_013368495.1 of Paragonimus heterotremus. Taxonomy (NCBI): domain Eukaryota; kingdom Metazoa; phylum Platyhelminthes; class Trematoda; order Plagiorchiida; family Troglotrematidae; genus Paragonimus; species Paragonimus heterotremus. Next base: position 52,532 of record LUCH01003630.1, on the reverse strand, counting down.
TGTTTGTGTATCAAGGTCTCTTAGATCACCGCATTATGTCCTGTCTTTGTTCTTCGCTACCTAAAATCGATAGGTTCGATCTGTTTAGGGCGCAAACGACAGTAGCTTGCAGCTCACCTCGTTCAGCGTTTTAAACCCACTCGTCAATGATGTAAGCATCAGTCGCTTGACGCGCTGATTGCCAGTGACAGCCGTCCCAGTACAGTCGGATATCACGCAGGTACATCAATATGTAAGCTGCCGTGGTGGTTCTAACCAGCTGATTTGCTCGATGTTAAATTACATTCTTACCTTTATCGCAACTTCCCAATTAATTAATCTTCACTCCCCTGTCACCTTTCTTTTCCATATCAGTCGCTGTAGAGAAGTAAACATTCTAAAATGAGAATGTGAAGAACGGTAGTGAAAGAATTTTGCGACTTGACTGACAGTTTTACTGGAGATATTATAATCTGAGGTAGTCCGAGGTTTGCCGAAAATGTTGGGGGATATCCAGAAAGCATCATGGAAGCTTATACGAAATTTAAGGTTTATCCTCAAAGGTCCCTTTCGTATACAAGTTGACTTGTTGTTACTGGTGGCGCAAGGGTTTCGATTATCGATTTCCGCGTTTTGATGTTGACAAAATTTTCTTGTGATCTTAAGAAAACCTTTTGCTTTCAGAGTACATCCTCTTAAGAATTACTTCGTTATTGTGAAGGTACATGAAGTATGCATTACATTTTCATCTGTTCTCGGGCTTTTATGTGCTATGGCGACTATATGCTAAAGTTGTCTTTATAAGCACGGAAAATCACCTAAACTTTGTGCTGTGCAGGTTCCTACTTTCAAAACTCCTTGCGTAGTGTACAGTTTAGAACATGAATGCGTAGTTGCATAAGAGCTACTCTGTATCGGCCGTTTTGTTGATTCGGTCTTTGATTAGCAGATTTGCATTTCGCTGCCTGCGATTCAGTGATTGTCATGCGGATATGAGGCTGATAGCCCAAGTTCCCCGGCTCGGTACGATTCTTCCGATGTCACAGAGTTGTCAGCTTTTCTGAAGGGTAATGGTAGAAATCCTGATATAGCACCACTTCATAAACGCACTGACAGTGCAGGACAGTACGACATGAGATGAAGTAAAGCCTCATAGTTCACATACTACTGCTTAATAGATGAGCCTTTAATGCCTGAGATTACGTCCTAGAGAAAACATTGACAGCTGGCTTAAGGCCATTCCAGTAGGTCACCACTGTGACAGGACATTTGTCTGACATGTTTAAAATGCTATTTTAAACCACTTTTTTATCGTGATCCTTTAGCCCATTTGAGTCTCCGAAAGCGAACAGTTTCTCTGTTAGCCTTTCGGAGAAAAGGAAATAGGATATGCATGAGATATCCGTAGATCCCTCGATATTCCACTCGGTGAAAATAAAGGATTCCAGGTCACTAGTGTGTAACCTTCCAAGAATCTACTATGACTTTAGTAGCAGTTCGTTGTACACATTTGTCTTCCTCATGGCCAGAATATACTACTGAGTTGGCGCATTCAAACTGGTCGGACGTAAACCCTAATGGAGCTCAAAAAACTACCTTGTCAGTTCAGCAGCATGTTCGTTTTACCATATTCAGTACAACGAACCTTTTCCTAACTGCTTTTTTGATGAAGTGAAAAGGACATGCTAACTGACAGCCACATACACCCAGGTCTTTTTAAGATTCATACTGAAAATACAAGTGTATGTGCACATTGTGTTTCAAAGACGTTGAAATGAACGGTGGTCCGAGCTTAATTACCCCTGGTCAGGCTGAAAGACTTTGTGATGATTGGGATCACTCCAAACATAGGGTCGGTTGTTTATCGTGCTGGTCTTGCTCATAGTTCGGTGGGTGCAGGCGTGCCGTCCGTCACTTTTCCAATTAGACCCCGTGGGATTACAGCGTTAAGTACGCATTTAACCCGTCAAGTAGTAAGAATACATGGTCTGTGATAGATAAACCGCGTACTCCGTTTGCTTGCTTGGTGTTTACCACGCCAGATGTTAGTAATAGACGGGCAACGGTTGTGCAAACCACTAGATAATCAGATAACGCTATGGTCACTAATTGAGAAGGCTTTAAATTTCGTTGGTTGAAATTGTCAATTATCGTCGGTCAGATTTTGACCTTCCTAATCACGAAAATCGTTTGTAATTAACAACAGTATATCGTTGGGATTATTCATTAAAACTGCTGTCCGATGTAAAAACATATCATGGACTATGGCTACTTTGTATTCACCTTAGTACACGCTGTCCTACACTTTTCCCAACTTAGGCTTTCTCGATGTCACTTTCGCGTGTCTCAATGTCAGTTTAAGATGTCCCAGGTAACCGGGTCCAAACGAGGTAACTTTGTTTACTCTCCGCATCTGGCTGTACCGCGTTCTCTCTTTCTGTAGGAATCAACCAATCCATGTATTCTTCAGCCTACCCATGCGCACATCAACCATACTGTCCTGTTCGCCGTTGAAAGGCAGCTAACTCCCTTGGGGCATCTTAGGTCGCGACATATTAAACTTTGTCCATTACTTTTTGACAAACCTCTCTCTAGAGGTATCCGTCACCGATGCTTGTAGAGACTATTCGACAGCATAATGCTTTGTCTGATTCTCCTTATTTCAACGCGAGCGCCCGTGAAAACAACAGCTCAGTGCGATGACCCAGTGTGTTGGTGTCGATCTTGAAGAGTAGTGTGCAGAAAGGGGCGTGTCAAGTTATCGGGGCACGGAGCAAACTCTAATTTAGACCATAAACTGACAGAATTGAAGCAAAGGTAGAAGTATCGAAAACGTACGATTCCGTGCAACAGTCAGAAATATTTATTACACTCGTTTCATCTTGACCGGCGATTCAAGCTAGGCTGTTATATATATATATATATATATATATATATATATATATATATATATATATATATTAGATTACGCTTACTATATTCACAGTTAACAATAAACAAAATAAATACGAATCACAAAATGGTGGGCTATTAGAAATGAACGGTAACCTGCTGATTGACTTGTCACTGGCCAAAGCAAAAGACATACGCGTAACGTTCACTGCAAGTGACTTGCGATACGCCATTTGTAGTCCTACTCACACGTGTCGATTGTGAATTCGAAAGTATGTACATAAACACAATGGCTCCTACACACACGTTCAGGTCCATAATGAATACGTGTGTGTGTTGGACTACATATGGTGCAGCGCAAGCCACTTGTGAGTGTTGTGCGTAGGTGTCCTTCGGCTTTGCTCACTGACAAGTCAGTTCCCATCATTAGCAATATAAACATTATATACATAGCTAATGTCGATGTAGGTCGTTTGTTAACAGAAGATAGTTTGAATGGTTGTTCTGGATCCTCAGCGAAAACGAATAGGTACCAGACGTAGTTCTACAAACGGCGGGCACTAAGACGTGTTCTGCAGTGAGAGGGTGTTGAATTACGTACAGCGGAAAAACCGAACAAACAACAAGAATGATAACTAATTATACGCTGCCGTGTATTTCTTCGAACGTGTGTGAGTTGCGGTCAAGTCGTGACGTTTCCTACATCGCCGCCTACTTTTTTAAAGCATTACCACCTCTGACGGGCGCCCTACGGACGGTGTTTTCCTGTGATTGAGAGTATCTGAAATCGAAAGCAGTAGTGTTTTTGTTGTGTTAACCAGTCCTCACCTTTTTTGTCGTTCATGTTCCGTTTTTTTTTAAATATCACCTTTTGTATGTATTCTCATGCCACATGGTCGTTTGGGTCAATAATTCCTTCCTCTCATACGATGAAGTGGCCTTTGATGTTAGTATGTTTGTACCAGCTATAGTTTATTTGCGAAGTTTTGTATATTTTTAAAACTACAGTCACCTGTCTGCGTCGAAAAGTTCGAGCGTTGTTTTTGACAAGTTTTAAACCAATGAATAGACAGCACCCCTAACGATGACCACCGGAGATAGCCGAAACATATAGCATTACAATATCTCCTTTCAGTGCGCTGATTTAATGTATTTTATCAAATGGAAGTACGGGCTCAGGCTGGTCATGCTAACAAGTGTTTTGTGTGATTGCTGTACATGACAATTTATTCTTGAGACCCACCAGAGCCTCTAGCTGCTAGCCATAATCCTTGGAAGCTAAAAAGGCTTGCACTTTCTTTTGCTAGAAAACTTCATGCTCTCTTATTGTAACAAGTATCGCTGTTTTCTCTGCTAAAGCAACGTAAAAGTAACAGGATCGCGTAGGAGCCCGTACAGTGTTTTGAGTGAACTATTCTCAGCCTATTTTACATAGACCTATGGAAACTTCAAATATCTATTGGATTACTTGGCGACTTTCTAATCAGTGTGTAATTCACCAAGTTTTCATTATGATCCCATCAGTTGTGCTTTCACTTTAGAAATGCAAAAAGCGATGACCGAGGTAGCGCAAATGCCGGGTGAATTATCCACGGAGGAACGCAATTTGCTGTCTGTGGCGTATAAGAACGTTATTGGTGCCCGACGATCCTCTTGGCGAATATTGAGCAGTATTGAGCAAAAGGACGGCGATGAAAATGCACCAGCGTCACAAGCTCAGAAGATGCTTCAGCGAGTCGTCGAGAAAGAACTGGACGAGATATGCAACAAGATTTTAGATTTGCTTGACAAGCACCTTATTCCATCATCCGAGACCCATGAATCTAAAGTTTTCTTCTATAAAATGTAAGTAATGGCATTTAGTATTCAGTCATGCTGATCTTGTTTCTTAAGGAAAGGTGATTATAAACGTTACTTGGCCGAAATTGCTGTTGGTGAAAAGCGATCCAAGGCTTCGGAAGATAGTTTGGTTGCATACAAGGCTGCTTCAGACATTGCGAACGAGCATTTACCGACAACGAACCCAGTACGACTGGGTCTGGCTCTTAATTTCTCCGTGTTCTATTACGAAATCTTGAATAATCCTCACCGAGCTTGCGAATTGGCTAAAGAGGCATTCACTAAGGCTACACAGGATCTGGAAGAAATGCGTGAGGGCAGTATAAAAGACAGTACTTTAATTCTGCAGCTACTAAGAGACAATTTGACATTGTGGGATTCCGACGTCCAAGGAGAGGGTGAGTGAAACTCATGTAGTAATTGAACTCTCCTTTTTTAGAGGAAGCTGACGCAGCCCAGAAAGCCGTGGCCCACTAAATATTTTGTAACGGAACTTTTTTTTACAACTTTCACAGGGGTTCTTACTACCATTAACTCATTTTTCTCCCATTTTTAATCACACTAATATACAACTATCGAACACAAGTTATCTGGTTATAATTTCCTAGTTTAGTTGGTCGGGTTTGACAGTCTTATGACGTCTTGCCCAATTGGTATTCGCTATCATGTCTGTATTGACATGTGGTTCATTTCATAAAGCAGACATCTTCATCTTTGTTATGCACCCTATTCGATGCTGGTATTACTGAGGTGTTTCCTCCAGTTTCGTGTTCTCACTTCAGTTATGACGAACCCCGCACACATATATATCGTCATAGACAACAATACATCGGTGGTTCACACTGATGCTTAACTGCTACACAACTGTAGGGAGCGAAGAACCCTATATAAGAAGAGAAAAGAAGGAAAGAAGAGAAAGGGACATAACTACTGAAAATAGCTACGTCCATATTCATACATACAACATCAAGATGAATAGGTTCCACACTTAGGTTATTAGATTGTGCAGTTGTTAAAATTCAATAACATGTGCTAGATGTAGTGCTTCGCTTCGCAATTGAACTGCTTGTTTTACCAGACGCACTCACATTAATGCTGATTCTTTGTGTTTAAGCATTTTTTGGATGGCTTCTCCCCCTTCTTACTTTTTATACCGAAACGGGTTGTCTCAGCTTACTAATGACGAGGCTGGTTGTCGACCACACGGTTGCAGGTTCCGGATCCTGTCATCCCTGTTAAGGTTGAGATGTCACAACATTTAACAGACGACTTGAAGGATAACAGCTAGAGTCTACAAACTGGACTTTTATTTGATAAAAGCATGACGGTGGAAGGGATAACTGTTGTCTACTGAACGCAGCATGACGTTCAACATTCTCTCTCATTGGCGACATATTGAATGTGAACGCATGGATCATAAAAACCATGTAACTCGCCAAACGTTATTACGCTCCTGGATGCATTAGTAGTATAACATGCTACTGTTTTTGCTGCTACAATCGAAGGGCGTGTACACCCTTTAAAGATTTGAAAGTGCACGTTTTTGGCTCGGAAATTATATCCTTCGCTGTTTTCATTTGTAGACAGTTTGATGGAGGGAGTTTACTCCATGTATTTTGCATTTAGATCAGCTGGTGTTTACACGTACTCATTGATAAGACGAAAGTGTACGCATTAACCGTTTCAGTGTAATCGCTATATATTTTTCATCAAAAGGAACATTCTCTTTCACCAAAGCAGATCAGGGTGAATTGATTCACAGAAGCAAGCAACAACGTGGTCACGAAATATGAAGACCTTGATTGCTCCATTGAGCAAAGTGGGTAGGTGTCGCCTGCCTGGATGAGGTCCTGGTGATCACCCAAACCGCTGGTTAGAGACGCTATCCGAGATGGCGATGTGTCGCAGTCAATGGCGTACCTGTATCCATACCGTTTCTAGCTCTTCCGCCTAGTCTTCTTTTATTAATTCTCAACCTTCTTAGTAACTTTTTCTTCTAGGATATTGCACGTCACTGTTGAGGTGAGCGGCGGCCCGAGCCACAGTACCTTTTGTTCAGGCTCATGGTTATGATGATGATGATGATTCACAGAAGAATAATGTTGCGAACGAACTTAAGACCTGAAACAGTCAGTCGGCCATGTGATATGGTCCTATTGGCGATGAAGAGCAGACTGTACGCAACGCGTCGGGTAGTTGCGATTTCCATTCACTGGCCTTCACTTTTTGGTTCGAAGGAATAGCTTTGTTGCCTATCTTAGAATGTAATTTGGTCGTTTTACCTGACCGTTGAATTTTTGCTTTGCACAGTGGTCCTGGTTTTGGTATGTCGATCGTGGAGAGGTCCTCAGTCCATTGGACGTGACAGATGAACCTCCGTATGATTGCATTAATGATGGTGCGCCAGTGAGCGATACTCCGCAGACGAAACGAGTTACAGTGATTGATAAACGCATCCGGTCACAGGTGTGCAAGTGACGAAGCCAATCTTGACTAGCATGCTTATTGCAAACGATTTAGAGTATTGTTCCCATGATATTTGGTAAGTGGAAGGGTTGCGTGGTTTTGAATAGTCTCTTGTTTATTGACCCTAAGGGCTTACATTTACTTTCGGCGCTTACTCCGTTTTGTAGAGTCTCGGCTTTAACGAAAGTCAAATCACGATTATAAAGTTTCATGCAGTTCGATTGATTCGTTAACGATGAGAGTGCTTGTATAAAGACGCCAATCGTTTTGTTTTCATCATCCAACCCTCATTGTTTGTTTCGAAGAGCGTTCGTCTGCCTTCTAAGTAGAATAGTTTCTAGGAGTCGCTGTGACATAATGGACGCGTCACTTAATGTTTTTTTCTACCGTCAATAGATGTACACACAGCAACCTCTTGTTTAGTGATTACTAAAAGACGACGATGACGTGATGTGATAATCTTCACACCTCGCTGACCTTCTTAGCTTAATTGGACCGCACACGGTCACTCATGCCAAATATGACAGACTGTTAATGTGAGGCTGTGTCTTGCAAAACGGGCGTTGGCTTCAATCCACCGTCACTTACCCACTACTTTGGGTTGCAGACCATTTAACTAAAAGTTTTGGGTGATAGTTCTGCAGTCTAGACTTGGTCCTTCCAACAGTTTCGTCTCGCATCACATGGGTTCTCTTAGTAATCCTAATCCAATACTGTAACCCCTTTCCTACGACAATAATCAAGCCACCCTACTTGCTGTATCTGGCAGGGTAAATGAACGTCAAGATGCTATCGTCCGTCTTCCTACTGTTCTTCCCAGTTCAGCTCATACCTACCTGTGGCAACTCTGTTCCGGCTACGAAGCTAATCTTAGCAACGCTGTGCTGGTAATTTTCATCCCGTACGACGTAGTTTCCGGTTCAGTTGTCCGCTGCTTATATCTGGAGTACGATTTAATCTGCGAGCCTTCAGCTTTAAAACGGGGGGATTATTCTCCCTCGGACGCTGAATTCAGTAAAATTCGATGTTCGACGTATTTCAGGGACCACGATACTAATCATCGAGTAGAACTGTTGACGTTGCTTACCTGATACGAGATGTACGTCACCACTTCTGCCACGTTCAGCCTGCTCGGAGTGAATGTATCACTAGGTTTGGTAGCCGAATTAGTATTGGTGAAGTGAGTTCCTGTTAGCTGTAGACTGTCATCCGCTTAATTCTCACGACAATCTCCAGGCATTGGGACTCTCCGAATCTTCTCGATTACCTACTAGTTGTGGCGAGGATGTTGTCAAGACCGCCTTTCACTCGGGATTGGTTGTTTCAAGACACGATCAGTCTTGATATCTACTTAGCTGGGGATATGTATACTCCCGTCGACCTACTGGGCGATACCGACTCTCGTCTGGATCGTGAGTTTGGGTCGGATAATGGTGATTGCTGCAAGCCTCCGCCGAGTACGGGCCACTTTTACTCAGCACTAGTTCTTGACAATGCATGCATCAATGTCCCTCTCTGCGTGCTCATTTCAAAAGTTGCGTCTGGTCCCAGATTAACCTCGCTGTTATGGGTGGTATTTTTCCACTCACAGCTATTGATCCTGTTGAAACCTACGTAGGATCGAGCTATTCACCGATGTACTGTCGCTCCAATATTGATTTTACGGAACAGCGACCGCGATGGTTAGCTGTCAAAACATTGATCAGGCCTTTCCGTCAAGGTCAGCAATACGTCAGCGGTTGGCGCTGATGCTTACCTGCCATACAGCCTTAAAGAAAAAACCCACTTCCGGTCAAGGGAAACGGAAGCCATGGGATGTATCAACAAACGACTATCTCCCCTCAAACGTTCATAATCAGTATGCTCACATCTTGCATACAAACAGCCGAGCTATAAATCAAAGTAAAGAGCCCTCAGCAAGATAGGTTTTTTTTATGACATTCACTGCTCTGTGTCGTTAATTGCATTTACTTCCCAGACAACTCATCCAAGCAACGGTGACATTCACGCCACTGAGCCCGATTAACCGTTATTTTACCTACAGTCTCCAATCGCTGACTGTGACTGTCGCGGGAGCCCCAGAGCCGAACTCGATTTATAATCACCAACATTTTGATGGACGGGTGTATTTTTTTACGAGTTTCTCAAACGTAGAAACATACCAAACACGTATGGGAATTCATTGTCGGTGCGATGTTCCTGTACTTCAGCGCAGGGTACAATTTATGAGGAACTGCCTAACACATTTACAGCAACATGAACGACGTTTTTGTTCAGTGTTGGGCAAAACATTTTTAGACTATCCGGCAAAGAGCTGCTTAACTATGCGAACAATATGGTGTTATCTGACGATTTCCAAGCTGCACGAGGTCAAGCTTAGCGTAGGGAAGCGGTGTGTGGGAGTGGTGTCGTCTCATCCAGTTGTACCATGGCCACCTGTAATTAAGAGCCTAATCCATCTGCGAACGTTCGATCATCGAAGCCTGTGTTCACTTGCGCGCATAGGGTAACATCAACGGATGGGTAGATGATGAAATTGAAAAACCAATATCTGACAGTGTGTTAATTCGCGTAGCCCCTCACATCGAGCACCTTGCCGGTGACGTTGGCGATTGATAAAGGTACGGAGTGGACAATTTATTAGCGAGAGCCGCTATCGGTAGGTTGGTTTCGATCATTGGGGTTTGCGTGCCTGGTTTTGGGCCTTAAAAACCGCACAGGAAGTGCCTGGAGATGTTGGGAAAAAATGGTGTCTAACCGGATCCAACGTAGTGAATGTTTTTGTTTAACTAGGCTATTTGTAACGAAAGTACAGGTAACAAGGCTGACCAATGTGCCGCTAAGAAACTATCTTTAGACACTGCTTTACCCTCATTTCGCTTTGTCGTGTTCAGCTTAAATCCCTTCCGACCAATATAGCAAAAACTCTAGAACTGGCAACGGGATTTTTGGGACTAGCCAAATCAATGCCAAATGGGTTATAGCACCTAGATACCGATCCAAATGCGACCAAGTGATCAAACTTGAATAGTGAAGTCAGAAACATTTTTTTACACAATGTATCTCCCGAAAACACTTCACTCTCATCAGGTACATACTGCGGGTTTATGTAACAGATTACAATGGATATCGTGAAGCGAAACGTCAGAATCAACAACCACATGCACACTCATCAATCACCAGGGCAATATGGTATTGACGAACAAATCTTTCTGTACGCAGAGAGGTGGCTTCCATTTGTTAACTGCTACCGCATCCGCGAGCCGGAGGAGCCTTCGATTTTTTGTTGCGTAACATTGGACTCCGCTGTATAAACCCGCAAACTGCAATAAGACAAGATGCAGCGAAATGCGCTCGAGAGATATATTGTGCAAAAAACTGTTCCTGGCCTCTTCAGATTTGTTATGAATAATGAAAGTCAGCTGTTTTTCCCAACTGGTATACGGTAGGCTAAACGAGGCCAATTACATTGTAAGCAGTCGAGACAGTTCAACCCTGGATAAAGGCAGCTTTCTGCGCTGGCTGACTGTGGAAAAGTACCGGAATTGTTTTAACATTTGAAAGTATCATGTATGAACGGGATCGTACGCCAAACGGTTGCTCGCCCTGACATACTTTCAGGCGGGTTTGCAAATATTTCGATACCAAATGTTTAAGTTTACATGTAGGATTTTCGTGCGCCAGGCCTCATTCCGTCCCTTTCTTTCCTCTTATGTTTTCCTCCATGGTTACATTACAGTTAAGCATCAGTGCCAACCGTTTGTGCATGCTGTTCCCCAAGATAATAGCGAATGGTTGCATGTATGTGTCAATTTTCATATTGGTTACCTAACAGACCACTATATCAGAACGTCCTTCAGACCAATCACGACAAATAGTCACGCAATTACATCGTTGGCTGCTCCTAATGCGGTCGCGTTCATATCTGTCAAATCAGTCGGCACAGCCGAAACCAGTTTGAGATTATCTGATAACTCTCTAACTATTAGTCTATCGTAGATCACTATACCCAGACTAAGTCGGCCTGATTATTGCTGACTTGTCGCGTTGTACGTACTGGCTGCGTGATTTGCGGGCTTTTAGCCCGAAAAGCCGACGCGTTCCTTTCATTCATTACACAATTGATTTTATGGACCCGATTGACCAGCAAGTCTCTGGTAAGCCAAGACACATGGCTATTTGACCGTCTCACTCCCATTTTGTCGTTGTATCTATACTGCCGAGTCAGTTAGGATAACCAAAATGCAGTCAATCAGTGGAAGGTCATGCGTGTACATCCATTGTAGATAAAGGAAACTATGTGCACTAAATCGGAACACTCACTCGTGTTTGCACAATTCAAATGACCGTTGCTTTCGTTTCGAGACAAGTGTTAGACAACGTTGCCGTAAATCATGAATGTTCGACACACCGTCGTACTTTATTTTTCCTGCTAGGCGTACACGAAAGCCACAGAACGTTATTTAGTAATAGATCCAAACTGAGTGGCGGGTAGATTGTTTCCATCTCTCTATTGTAGGGCTCTCCTCTTTCCGTGACAGAGTGCCGGAAAAGAACGGCATATCGTCCGTCGTCACAGTGATGGTAACATAACCAATATTTACTTGTGCCAATGGAATTTTTGGATCCATCGTGACATAGGTCATCTCTGTTTTGAAGTTCTCAAGACATTCTTGCTATCTCTTAGATCGGGAAAGGTTTTCAGTTGTCCGAAAAATCTTTTGTTGAAAAAACAGCTGTTGCGATTATTACGCAGACATCCCTACCGCCCGTTTACGCCATCAGTGCGCTCGGAAGCCTCAATTTATGTTACGATTTTCATCTTTATGGATTCAATTCTATTTTTGATCATCATCATAGACATCAATACATCAGTGGTTCACACTGATGCTTAACTGTCACACAACTATGAGAAGGGAATAACCCTATATAGGAAGAAAGAAGAGGAGGGCAAGGGGACCTAACTACTAAAAATAGCTACGTCTCTATGGTGTCACTTTATCACAACATTTCTGTTATTCTGAATGGATGTGAATTTTTGTGAATCATGTTTAGGCCTTACGTTTTTGTCTGGGTTAAGGACTTCGGGTTTGCTCTGAGAGCTTATTTTCGTAATCCTTGATATTGACAACGTAGGCAAAAGTGGAACTTCATTTTCTTCCTATCTTTGATAATCCCGATGATGGCTATTTAGAGATAGACGACATTATCAATAATTCCAAGTAAAAAACCTTTAAAAGCGGCACACGTTATTACAGGTCTCAAAAATAGTTATTCCTGTTCATTTCTCTTATTGACAATTTCTTCATAAGCGGTGTCTGTCTGATGTACCGAGATATTCGTCTCGTCAACGCTTTTTCTGTGGTCTTTGAATTTTTGGAAATATTACATATTCATCTGCACTCTGTTGTGTGGATCACAAAAAGAAGACAATAGTCTATTGAATTTATCATTAAAATGATCGGGCCATCTGTTGACTTTTTATTAGTTAGGGTTGCATAACTATTTTTGTGTTACTGCCAATACTACAATTCTTAATGAATCTCCTGGTTGAACGTGACCGACATCACTTGCAAGTTTGATTCGAACGAGTCGGTCTGTTCGCAAACCACATTGCGCTCTAATTACTCTTCAGGCTCCACTGGCTGCGTTGGTATGTCTTTGTAAAGTTGTTCGAGCGAAAGGATGCGTGGGCGCTAGACATTTGACTCTTATCATTAGCACTACAAATTGCGAACTGCGTTTGTGGAACACGTGATCATCATACGCACATTCTAAAACTATACCAATGACGTAACGTTACTCTCTAAGTGCCCGCGCGATCTCAGAATGAATGAACCAAAAACCAGTGGCCAGAAAACTCACAAACCGTGCCTTTCCAAACTAGTCGGACTACGTAGGCGTTCTTTGGCCGCTCGTCATCTGCATTCTATAATGCCACGGTGTTTTAGATATTTTACTAAAATTGGACTCAGGTTTAAGTTTGGAATGTCAGGACCCTCCAGATAGTATAGAAACAGTTGGTTTTCCGCGGCTATCAACCCGACATTAAAATTCGTTAATGACCTATAAACAACAGGTCTGACAAAGCTTAGGTAAATTGCGGAAGTTGCGAGTTCTGTTAAAAATGGTAATTTCAAGGCTGTCAGTGTTGAACAGTATCGATGAATTCACAGGTGGTTTGACTTCCAGTCGCATCTGTTAAATACTATATCGATCTTGGGTGGTGTCCAATTAATATTAGCCAAATAATTCCTTATTACTTAAAACCAATGAGGATATCGATCAACATGCCTAGTGTTTTCTGTGATTTTTAACTTGGTAGGCAATCCTAGTCGTGGGTTAGTCGATTGGGGTCCACGGTTCAGTTACTGTGCTTCCTCTTGTGATGTTTGGGCAACTTGATCATTACCCACAAACGATTGTGGCTGAGCATATGCGTATGTCTATTCGGTTATACTTATGTTGAATAAATATCGCAGTGGTCAACACGGTTGCTTCGTGAAAGCGTGATTACGTTACAAATTCCGATCGTGGCGAGGATGTGCACCACTGATATGCTCCAACAAAAAAAACTCGTGTGTAGCGATTCTTTTCAAATCAGGGCTAGAAAGACTAGAAATACGAGGGCTGTAATCAACTGTAAGTGATATTTAATTCATATTGTGAGGACAAAAAACGTTTGGTCTGAATATTGAATATCATAATCAAGTCAGTCTAAACGATCTAGTGTACTCACATCCTGCACCCTACTCACAGTTCAAAAGTTCCAGACTCATCAGTTCTCTTGAAGTTTTCAAGTGAAGAATTTAGCTACGGTCATTTATGACAACAATAAACCCAACGCTACTGTCGGTGAGGATTCCGTTCAATTCTATCTGGAAACAATCCGTCCGTCGAATTCCTCCGACTTTCCGGTACACGTGGAAGGGCAATTTTTTCACCAACCACTGATTACAGCAACATAAGACACTGAATGAAATTATTCATGCACCTCTGAATCCACACCAGCACGTCTGCCTGATTGGACTTCAAAGACGAATCACTCGTTAGTTCTCATTAACTTTTGCTCTAACACGCCGGGGGTTTGGACTGCACAATCTGTCAGTTTATTCGGTGGTGGTTTCGATTTCCCAAAGACACTACTAAGCTAAAGACACCTCAGTTCACCCCAGTGGACAGAGCATTTTGAGTGTAACTACCAACACACCCATCTCCTGAAAATCATGGGTGAAGACACCGCTTTGCAGCCAATGTCTGACCCTACGGAACCTGACATTCTGGGGGACATCAACGTCCCAATGCGCGTTCAAGTTGTGATGAAGACAAACAAGGAAAAGGTTCGTACAGTGTGGGTGGACAAGTTTTACCATATTCTTGGCACTTGTGGTGTTCGGAAAGTGGCTCATTCTCCATCCACTAGTCGGCTACTGCTGGTAGTATGTTTCCTAAGGTATTGGTTCGTGCTATCAAGATTGGATGAAGACTTCTATGGGTTTAGGTCTGTAACTCACGAAGTTGCCGAGATGACCACTCAGTTCCCTGCAGTAGTAACCATGTCTCACCAGAATGTCTCGTCCACATTGTCAAATCGTAAATCACGTGCGTTGGGTTCGGCATAATCGCACAACTAAAAACGTGCAGAGAAGACTACTCAATCTGTTACACAGTCTACGAGGAGCTACGAGTATCAACGCTACCCTCGTTCATCAAACTTGACGTGAAAGCTGTTTGCGACGGCGAGGGTGTGATATTGTCGTTGGTGTAGTAGGTGACAGTCGAGGGCAGATCGTCTGAATTGTCAAGACTGGAAAGTGCGACATCGATCTTTGCAATGGTGCATTTGAATCAGTCTTCCACACTGTGCGTTGTCAAGTTCATTCAGTCCCATTTACTGATGTGGTCAGCATATACCGTGGAATCACCTACCCTTCCTCACTTATGCTCTTTCAATTGAGATTGCTTACCTCTACAACCATTGCCTACCGACCGGTTGAACAACTGTTAGCTGTTTTATTTTCTTTTCTGGCGGACGTTTCACTACCGAAGGAAATCTTATTGTCTCGATGAATGTGACTTAAGTGTTAGCACTCCGGCGTCTCCAAACAGTCAATGGTCTTGCGAAGCCTTTTTAAATTCCTCACTTTTTGGCTGTCTTTTTAACCTGTCCGACAGCTCATTTTCACCTGACAGTTCTACCAGTTTGACTGAAAGAACACGTCACTTATTTGACGTTGAATGTAGTACGACTAAATGCACTTGACGGACTTGTTCGAGACCTCGTTTCAGTTCCATTGTTTGCTCCTTCCGTAAAAGAAGTTTGTGTAATTTTTTTTCCGAACAAGACGTTAGTAGTAAAAAAAGGTCAAGTATAAGACAGAGAAACGTGAGGTTCTGTCCATGGCTGAAACTGACGGACTTCGCTTCTATAATTCACCCATGTATGCGAAAAAACGCCTCGTGCAGGTTTTGGAACCACTTTGCCCAATTCCCACTTCGTAAGCTTGTGAGCACCCATTGCTCAAGTGGCGTCTTAATTACAACTTGACACTGATATGACTGGTCCCATTTGACCTTCGTCCTTTGTTTGCCTCATTAACGATTCTCTTGTGAAATTGTAATATAAACCAGAATAAATAACCTGGTGACGAATAACCGAAAACATGCTTGTTCGCTGCACTATGGTTTTCATGGTCACTGTGAGAAGTTTAATTCTGTTTAAACAAGTCGAAAATCCATTTGCGCTGCAACATCTTAACTGTACGAATTACAGCACAAGGCTGATAGAAGCGAAAGCTACTGATCAGTTTATTGATGAGGGTATGGACAGTTGTGAATATTCGAAACCCTGTTGGTCTACGCCAGATACTCAATGAACAGGACACTGTGAGGAACTTGTTCGGTGTATTTGAAATCAGCTGAGCGATATGCTTTGTACATCTCTGGAGGCGAATTATCAGTTTTCTGCATACACACATCTCCAACAAATGAAGGACAATTAAGCAGGTGTGATTTAGCCACGAAATGGTTATTATGGAACTCGTGGAAAAATTTGTCGATATCAATTATGGGAGATATGGCTTTTTGGTTAATTTGAAAATAACGCTGTGTTTGTGAATAAATCGACCGAAATAAGAAATATTGGAAGATTAGTAAGGTCGGATGCGCGCAGATAAGTTTTTTTGTCGGGATCTCGTAGAAGATGTAGAGAAATACATTTGGAGATCAGGGTGAAGGAACATTACTTGTGTCATGTAAGATTTTTGTCAGAAAAATGTTCGCTTATTGTGGAATGTTAAGAACAAGTAAAATAAATGTGTTTACAAGAAATGTCACTACAACTACATCCAATGGGAAGGTATACAGACGTTGATACATCGACTGTCCAAATGGTATGAAATGGAGGGAGAATTTGGGCGCCGGGCATAGAGGGATAGACCTCAGATTTTGGTGAAAACATCAGTAGCTCGAGGTGGCCATGTCAGGTTGTTACTGAAGGTAACCCCCGGATATTTTTCACCAAGAACCCCAAATACAAGTTCATTGTTTACGTGAATGGGGGTTATGCATTAGAAAGTTGCGCATACTGATTTCTGTACAAGAATAAGTTTATCGAAACTTTCACTGCTATGGACGTCTAGAATATCGCGCGAAAGTTAGCGGTTCCCCATTTTGGAATTCTTATGGTGGGTTTCGTCCTCCTACCGTCAGCAGTTTTGCGTGATGTAAAACACTGAATGAACAACTCAGCTAGAGGTTGGCATAAAAATTCAGCACGTTCACTAAGACCGACTGGTGATAAACTACCAGGTCCGCTTGCTTTGCTAGACTCCAACAGGACAAGTTCCTCGAAACGGCTGAGTTCTCAGTTGGGGTGGACTACTCAATGGATGAAGAGACTCCATTAGAACTGAGGAGAAATTAGTAGTTGTTCTGTTATAGTTACGGATTAGGTCTTAGACGTTGACAACTGGCTTCTCTTGGCAAGGGGGTGTGGTGATCGCAGGTTGCAGGCTAACAGTCTGCAAACGATAGTACATCATGGTCGTGTGTTGTTTGTCTGAACTGATGCGACTAGAACCAGTTATGAGTGTTCTGATTACGTTTCTGCCGTTGGTCCGATAGCTGTCAAGCAGACCAGACCTCCGCGATTCAAACACCAGGAGAACGCGGGGTGACTAGCACTTCTGCCTCACATTCCTTAATGTATTACCGCTTCAGAAAAGTGAGTATAACTCGAAATGCAATGAAGTCGTAGGTGCATCCGAGGCTGCGGATCTGGTGCATGCAGTGTATCGAGCTAGCTTATCATTTCTGATTAGTCATACAAGTTCAACTACTACAGAGTTTAAATCACTCAGGTTTTTCATGATTTGCCAATTCTCGTGGCAGCTTTTCTCACATAATAATATGTCAGTGACTGCCAGTATAACTCATATCCGGTTGGCTTTATAATTTATTTTAGTGATGAATAATTTCTTGATTTATAAGCCCTTGCTTTCTTTGTGCGATGTTTTTTGAGACATTAAGAGGGAAATCTGTCAAAACGAACCAAACTTGATTTTAGAAGCAGCAACATAGTCGACTGATTCCGCCAGACAGGCCACTCGTCTTGAGCAAGCAAGATCAAATTGGATGAAGCTATCGTTTCCCTAAGCCTTTTACACGCTTGCGCCCTTCTCAACATCGATCGCCGTGGTAACCTTCACCAAATACCCTTCACTTTTAAATGAATTGAGTTTTACGTGAATCTGCCATCTGCGTCACCTCTTCATCATAATCCCTACAACTTATACAGTTACAGCATTGTATCCAATGTGAATTCGCTGTTAACCGAACACTGTTTTCGTTGTAAGACGAGAAACTCTCATACCAGATGTTTTCGATCAAAGCATATTCGTGTGTAAATATCCGGTTGTTACAGATGGACAGAGCGAACAGTAAATGCTCTTGCAACAGGTATTTCTAATCCAAACCATTGCCGATGTAATCCAGGAAGAATACTTTACGCATTCCAAATCAGTGAGTAGAGGCTGGTGCATGAAATGGACCACCATAGCGTTACATTGTGAAATGTTCGTTCCATCGTTGCTTCGGTTAGCCTTGGGCTACCAGATGCTCACCGTTTCATCTAATACCTTGTGGTGAAATAGCGACTCATCAGTCCACCATCTACGTTCCAACCGATCGCCAACTGTTGGTCACTGACGATCAATCTACCAAATTTGGTGGAACAGTGTTAGATCAAGAGGAATGGTGACCGAATGAATGAGCGGTATTCAGCAAACGCCATATGGTAGATCTGTGCCAAGACGGTAGCTAGATCAGAAACCAATTTCTTTATTTAGCACGGGCGAGTGGATATTTAGCCGATGCAAGCGTAAACGTGCAACCAGGTATGGGGCAGAGCTGTGCTTCCATCATGTCAGGCACAACTTAGTTAACTGTTGCCAGCTATCATTGTCTGTATTATAATCTACAGGGCATGGAATTAAACGTGGTTGAACGTTACAGCATGTGTGAATGTGCACCTCTCATCTTGCCATATCGTAGTCTATTCAAACATAGACCGCGGGTGGGAGGCCCGTCGATCGATGTGTGTGGTTTACTTATCCAAGGGTATAACACCACTGTGGGGATATTCTTTTGCTTCCCCTAGATCAGGATGATACAATGGTTGTGGGTAGTGTGCACTAGCACTGTCATTCAGATTTCTTGGTTGAGCCGGAATTTTTTAGACGACGCTGAAAAACAACCGGTAGAGATATGCCAGTAAAAAGAAAATTAAAGTAACGTTACAACTAGCAGTGCACCAACCTGGAGAGTTACAAATTAGCCATAAGTATAGAACAGGCGATTCAATGCTTCACCATGAGGCGTACGTATGGTGCCGATATAGGCGAGAATATGCTGAAAATGTGCAGGTACCATTGTGTGACATTGCTTTTGCATTGACGGCCTTGGAATTTTCGTCCGATTTCTAGGATTTATACTTCTGGATCACTCAAAACTGTTTCAGACTAATGTAGTTCCGTTTACTGAATCAATGCACCCTCTTCAGAGTAGTGTATATCGCTTAGCTTTCAAGTGTTTGATTAGCCAGATGCTTTTAGTGGCTTTTATAGTTGGGCAGAAATCGCGAAACGATTAAAAAGCTGAGGCTGAAGAAGCTTATTGACGTTGTGGAATTCTGTCCTAACGCACAACAGTGAAGCTGTTCATAACAGTTGTTATTATGGTTGAACTGATCGACCCAACTTGACTTCAACTACACTTGTTCGAATTCTTCACAGGACCCATTTCATACAAGTTTGGTCGCATAAAGGTTATACGTCTTTCTATTTGTCGCTTTCTGAAAGGTGGCCTTGATAATCATAGCATGACAAGTACATTATGGCGGAACCTTATGAACAGTTGTGGAAATTCCACGAAAATGCAATTGGGTTGTTCTAGAAGCATGGATTCCCTTGTTCTGATGTCAAGTGAGCCAATCATCTGTTCGTTTGTTATGCCACCTTAAAAAAAGTCTAATTCAATATGACGCTCTGAATAAATTGGTTGCCTGCTGAATAATAAGTTGACAACATTTCTTTGACATGCATAATTAGAAACTTGACACCGAATATCCACCGCACTGTAACTGGCTTTCAGGCCTGGCAGTTCGAGCATGTTATCCTTGACATTTGTCGACAGACAACGTCCGACGTTTCTGAAGCCGATTAGTAGCGGGTGTCTTGTTAGAGCTCATCAATTGTGCATATCCTTGCAGCTGTCAGTCACACATCTGTACCTGTATGGCTATGCCGGTTCTCCTCATAAATCGCTGGCAGCTGAGGACTCCGGTGAGGAACCACATTTTTCTCTTTCAACTAAAGTTTATTAAGAAACTTAATAACAGCCGCGATGTACACTTGTTTCAATTCAGGCTGTTCCAGTATCATGTTCGTATGGTCGGCTACTACTTTTTGGACTACTCGATGCCACCTTAAGGTAATCCAAAGGGTTCCACTGGAGTATATCCGCAACGACCTAAAACAAGCGGAACGCACTGGTGCAGTGAGGCAGAGATTGGGAATAAAAACGTTGTTGTGAGGTCTCAACGCTGTGCGATGGCTTACACTGGCAGTCGTTTCCTTCGAGTTGGGTGAGCAAACACGTGTTACACGCCACTGAGTGATGCCCATATCCTCTCAAATGAGGTGTACGCTGTCTGATTGTCTCAGTGGTCTCTGTCTACCGTGGTCGATAGGTGTGTGCAGATCTGATTCAGTTAGGGGGTCTATTAATGTAAGCTCTCTCCTAGGGTTGAAACTTCAGTGCGATAATTGTTTCCATTATGTACCCCTACTTCTCTAGTACAATCCACTGTGATGATATGCCACAGAAACCATGTGACTGGCATCCACCTACATAAAAGTGATATCGGGACGTCTTCAGATGGAGAAATCTAGCATACAACGCTGTTCTGGCTGTTCGTTCCTCGCTTATTTGGACATTCTTACATTACTCATACGTACATCGCCCCCAGATACGTTGTTCTCTTTTCCTGTGCGCATATTAAACTGACCCCTAAAAATTCAGCAGTGTTGTGATAAACTGTAGTTGACGGCTTCTCTAGGAGTCGTATCACCATGAGTGCACTTTTCTAATCATCAACAGTTTAGTTGCTGTTCGATCGTTCATTTAAATTGTCACTTGAGCGTAACGGATGCCCCACTCTCACAGAACAACGCAACAATTTGAATGCTAAGTGAGTAATGCGTTGTGGCGTGTACTTTTGCACACACTGTGATGGTGATTGTGTGTAAGGTCATCGATCGATTTTCACTTGACTGGTGTGGTGCAAAAATTGTGCAGTTGTTATGGCTGTTTCTGACAATCCTGGAGAACTGCCATTTTAACGATTCGCAAGTCGTGAAGGTTTCGATCGATGCGCCCCCAAACTAGAACGGTTTGATAGGAGCATTGGGCTACAAAAAACGAGTTTTAACCAATGCGGAAAATGTGTCATCCTGTTTAAAACAAAAGTTGATCAAAATGGCAGGTCCTTATTCTGATGACAGATGGCAGTTTTTCGAAAAACATCTGATTAACCTGATGTTCAGGTTACACAACTTTGGTTGGATTACGCTTGGTCTCTGTTGTATCGAGTACTAAATAAGCGCGAACATCCTTAATAGCGTGTCGACACAATTAGAACCACCCTTGCAACACGTATATCAGACAACTACCACATGGGGCGATTGCGCTGAGTGACTGCACTGGAAACGCGCGTATACTCCAACCTTACCCACAGCCAGCGGTATGTTGTGCATGTTCGCTCACCGGACTCGGTTAGGAGGTGTGGCAGTTCGGTAAGCCCTTTGGTTTGGATTCCGGATTTTGGCATCGGGACAATCGGTAGATGCTAACCAACTTTCCCAGCAAGGCAGCCTTAAGCTGGAAGGATGGCTTGCAAAAAGCCAATCATCGTTCAGCGTGGGATTGACAATTTTCTACCGCGCCAGTGGGGCATGACTAAGCTGACTAGCTGACCATCGGTGTTACAGCAGTACTGACACGCATCGATCTATGGATAGGCTGAATATGCTCTTTGGGAACTCACTGATAGCACCGATGAGGGGTTAAAACTGTTGGTTTTTTATCCAGACAGCTGGTTAACAGAGTATGTTGAACACTCACCCAGTTCACTTATAGTGTGGCTACCTGTTTGCTGTGTTTGGACTGATCGGGCTAGCGATAGGTAATGAGCTAGCTCGAATCCACGACTGGTTTCAACGCAAAATTGACAAAAAACCGGAAACTGCTATCAGAGTTCGTCTCGCAGTAGAAGCATTTTCATGAGTGGTAGTGGGACGAAACTGATGCTCTGTCAGACTTGTGTTCTCGGTACACTTCTGTACAGCAATGGGGGTCTGGGAAACGTACGAAGCACCGTCTAAACACAAACTACCTCCATCACTTCATGTGACGTCTCGGCATCACCTGACGAAAGCGAGTCTCGGACGGCGATGTTCTGAATAAACCGGGTATTCCAACTCTTACAGTTGTGATGGTTGAGTCAAGCAAGCAGAATAGAAGGCAGTCTCTAAGACTGTGTTGTACAGTGAACTAGCCCTACAGGAGATCAGCTTTGTTCCGTAATGGTTCATACCAACAGCACTAGAATCTCAAAAGCAGTGAATGTGGTCGGTATCAAATTTAAGATCAGTATGAGGACCGATGTGTTCGAGTGATTCAAGAAGAGGCGAACTGTGGCAAGAAAATACAGTGCACAGACTTCGGAAGGCAGTGTCGATATAAACACCTTTCGCTGTTTTAGTAGTTATCTTCACGTGAATTCTGTTGCACCATCACAGGAAAAACTGCGGGATCGTTCAAGGATACATTGATTTGTTGTCTCTTGAGACAGATGGATGCCAACATCGTACCACTCTGGTAACATCACCGTTAGATGCTTCAGTGTATTTCAACAACAGATGGATTGTAAAGTGTGTTAGTTTAGAGATCTGTTCGACTTTAATTCTTCAGATTTTAGAGATGAAAACATCAGACTTCAGAAGGAACTAGTTCCCTCGCAGGAGAATAAAAGTTGAGAAGTTTTGCTCTACTATTGTGTTTGTGTGCGTTCTACAAGACCAATCGATATCTAGTGATGGAGCTTGAAACTTTTGCTATCATTTTTCACAACTTGTACCTCATGAAGCTAGGCTTTCGATTGACACGGAAATGAGAACTAAAACAAGAAACGAATTCGACCTCCAACGTGATTCGCTTTGAGCTCTCATCAGAAATTTGATACTACAAGATAACAAATTAATTACAAAAATCGAGCATCGCAGAAGCTATAAAAAATATTTTTAAAAATTTCACTATTTTCGTACACATCATTAACAGATATGACGAACAGAAATATGCTGTATGATAAGCAGTTTCGTTGTGAATAGTATACTA